>CM034151.1:112838052-113046642 GCA_019776745.2 Taxus chinensis
TTCTATCTAGTAAGCACAATGCAGATGTAAGTAGTTTAAACTAACATAATAAATGTAACCCAGATATACAAATTTGTATGATGTGATGGTGTGTATGCAAGACATGAAGATGGAATGGGTGACTTTTCCCCTAAAGGATGTGTAGAAATGAGGTTCATTTTATAACTTCCCCCTTAGTAGTCAAGAATAACCATGAATCGATTGCCTCAATGGGAACTATTGGTTGTTGAGAGTAGATTTCACAAGATACGTGAACCTTTTAGTGGGTAGATATTCGTAATCATGATATTCTGTTTTTCAATGTTGAAATTGGTTTGAATTTTTCAGGTATTTACTAGGGTTGGGGGTTGACCAATTTTCCGTATAAAATTTGATGTAAGGCGTCGATTCGCGCAGCTGGGCTTTGTCCCCCGATAGCCCAACTGGTTATTATTAAATCGCTCTTTATAAGGTTGGGGAATAAAATGTCAAATTTTTTCCTCACACACACACACAATATTATCTTTAAGTATTTATATTTATTATTCATAGTTCTAGAAAACATCAAACTTTGGACCGTCTGTAAATTTGAAATTACAAATATTTCGTTAAAGGCTTGATTCTTTCGAAATTGTGAGGACTGTGAGTTAGATGCAGATTTTACTTTCTACTTTCAAGGTACTTTAGTTGTTTGTAGCATGTAAGTAGCATCCTTGTCTGGATTTTACATGATTCTAGATGTCAACATGCAAGATGGCTATTGACCCGGTGGCCATATTGTCATGATGTCAACGGTAGTACAAACACATACTACCAGCCAACATCATGCAATATGTTACCACTGGTAGCCATCCCTTCATTCTGTCAACCAACATCAACATGCAAGCAGGCTGTTAGGTTGTACAATTTATGATTTTGGCTGCAACATACCTCATGCTATCAACCGGTCACATAAATCATGCCTACTAGCCGTTACATTTTACATTCTATCTGTAACATCATGTAGATGCTGCTAGTTGGTAGCATTCTAATACCAGTTGGAGCACTCTGCATGATGCCTTCCGATAGCCATGCATTATGCTACGGACCGTAGCATCCATTGTGCTTTTTGATTGCATTTAAAAACGTTCGACCTTTTTAGTTTGATTACATTTTAAAATTTAAATATATTTCATGGATAGGTACAATGACTTCTTTGAACAATCAACAAAAGGTAGAACAACAAAAAAGTAAAGGTAGTATAGCAATTTTTTTCAGCCCCACAAAAAAATGAAGACCCCCAACTTGCTTCCACTGGCAACATGAACAAGGGTTATGGTAGTGAACATATATCATAACCATTTGGCATTTTCCTCTTTTTCATCAGTATAGTTTAATTTGTAAATATCTTTGTAGAGTCAAAAACATTTTTCATTTTTAACATTAGGGAAACCCTTCTGTAATTTTATTCAGAATGAAACAGTACAAAAACATAAACCCTAAGGAAAAACTTATTTCAGTAGATGAAGATTTTTATTGACCTAGACATGTCAGGGGTTGAAGATTGTATTGAATGACTTAATGTGTTTAATAGATGAATGTTCAAATGAAAAATTTCCAGCGACGTGATATGATACAACCTTAAAAAAATAAGTCTAGAGGAAGAAGAAAAAATCCTGGACAATTGGAAGGGTGTTCAAGAAGATTGGGGTAGAAAACTACCTATTATTAAGAGTGGACAACTAGATATGGTGTGATCCTCCCAAAGAATGTATATCTACTATTTGTACTTGGAAATTGGTAAAAAACATAGAATGCAACTTAATTTGACACTCTAGAGAAACATTGTGGAAAAGCACACGACATACACGTCACTTGACAATGATGGAAAAAAAACAAGACTCAGTAGATGGAAAAAATGCAAAAGAGTGCAATGCAGTAGATTTATAAGAGGAGTATGGAAAAATACTCAGCACCTGACACTAAAAACACTCAAAAACTCAGGAGCCAGAAAGAACCATAAATATTTTTTTGCAAAGCTGTGCAAATGAAAAAGAGAAGGCAAAAACTCCCAATTTTCACCATATTATTTATTTTGAAAATGGGCAAACCAAAATTCAGAAGAATTTTGTAGAATATAAAAAATTGTCAAGTTCAAGGGTTTAACCTTCCAAATTCACATTGGTAGAGATAAATGCCTGGGAATGGAAAGATATCTTGTGATGATTGAACAAGAAGATCTGAAAGAAATGTGAAGAAGTGTAAGTTTCATCCCCCTTTCAATGGATGAGGTTATAACTGTTGACAACACTTCTTGGGTTTGCATGATTGTATATAACATTCTCGAACCACACCAGAACACCTCAGTCTGAATATAGGTTCATCCCTAAATGCAAGAAAATTAAAATGCTGAAAATCTTTCCAATTAGTGATATCTAATTTGAAAGACCTAACAAGAATGGATAATTATTCTTTAGGCCACAAAGCTGATTTTATGTTGGTGTGATGGTGCAGATCAATGAGGGAGGGTCAAGAAATGGTCATGTGTTTCTTATCCAAACATTTGCTCCTTACGGATTCCCATCAATATATGGTTCACCAGGATGAATCTTGCATAACCAAAAGTGACCCATTCATGTGTTGAGAAAGTTAAAGACTTATCAGTGAGTGCATTCTTATATGTCAAACAGTCCAAATATAATTTCTAGATTTTAAAGTTTTCACTGTGGGGTCCACAAACATATGGTAAGAAACTTCTTAAATTTTGTTGATACAAGATGAGTTCTATGTCGTAGCCTACACATAGAGTATTTAAGGAATATGCCATCTTTGACTATTTTCATGTATACGAACTGTAGCAATTTGATAGGGAAAAATATTTTCTTTACCTAATACAAAAACTTTGAAACTTTTGTAACAATTGCGTGGATTCTCCCAATGTTGCAATGATATGTAATTGCAATAACAAAACTTGGCACAAAATGGTCCTAATAATAGCGTAATTCATTAATTTCATGAAAGGGTATTTCCATTTTTTTCAAACTCTAAGATATGTTTATTAAACTCTATGATTACTTTAAAGGACAAATTTTTTCAACCTTGCAAATCTCTAACAATTTAGATCCCAATAGCTACTTCAATTTCATATATCTGGTCATACTGTGTATCTTTGTTAATGTGGAAAGAGATTAAATATGGCAACCTTCGAAAAATGAATGATCTACTGGGACTGAGATCAACAAAGAGTGCCTCGTTACATGTAATTATATGATGCTATTATAATCTGAAGCAATAAAAAATCAAAAAATCTCACAATGCTTATAAGCGTGAGATCAGAGGTCGTTTTAATAAAAAGGAGGCTTCCTTGAGGCCGTGGCAGTTGGCAATCTAATTTGGAATCCTGTAGGAGGCACTAGCTGATTCATTAAAAGAAGACAATGGTAACTATAATTAAACATTTTGGAAAATGAGTTGACATTAATGGATTTCAGATTAATGGTATTTTTTCCAAAGAAACTTTGAGATTTGCAATCAGTTGATTTCAGACAGTATGATGAAGTCAATTTGAATTACTGGAATAGCCACAGAGAAGGAGAAATTAAACTTCTGGAAAACTGTTATAATACTAGTTTCCATTCTTTGAAAAGGCAGAAGTTAGTATTTAAAATGTATGAGCCATGTCAACAATGATACTTGGATCTGTTGAAGGTGAAAATTTTTCAATGCATTAAATTTATAAATCAAAATATCGGAGAGGCTTGATAAAATCTTGAGACAATCTTGAGATGTACGTTCATGATATGATGTTGATCCTTTCCCTTATGAATGGGTAATGTGGTATCAATTCTACTATGCAAGAGAGAAGGATCAATAAATACAAATTTTTTTAAAAAAACTAATACTGGGACTACAAAATAATAAGAAACTCGGGAGACTACAATCACAGATGAAGATTAGATAAAAGTGGTGGGCCAACAATTTTTAAGATAATTTTTTGGTTGTTTAACCTAGCTATCTTGATAACGAAAATTGTCTGTACATTTTTTATTTTGGAAAGAAAATTTCATATAAGGATTTTGATTATAATTATGTAATATTGTTTTTATTTTTGTTATACACTTGTTCATTTTGTAATATATTTTCATTTGCAATTGTTACTATTTAGATTTTTTTAAATGTGTCATACTATATTATGTTGTTGTCTAAATGAAAAAAAAAAATTTCATGGGGAGAATTTTCACTATGTTTTAGTCTTTTACGGCATGAATATATTACATATAAAACCATATAAATTTGTTTAAAAAAAAAAAAAAAAAAAGTTGCAAATATTTTTAGATAATTTATGTTTTTGTTCTTTTCTTTTTGAAATATAAAAAAAATCTAACGTGTATTTCATGTTTTGCAACAAAGTTTTTAAAATGATAATAATAAGTAATTTACTATGTAATAAAATTATAACAAAATGCAATTGAAGATAACATTCACCAATCAATAGCTTCAATTTGAATAGCAGAAACATCCAATAATAACAAAAGTAAAAGTAAAAGGGCCACATCCACATTGATTAAGTTTGGAAACTTCAATATTGTCATATAATATAAACAATTTTATTATAAAAATTCAGCAACAAAATTATAATTTCACATGTTCTTTGCAAATTCATCCTTGATATATTTTTTTAATCTATTGATTCTTTCCTTGCACTAAGAACTTTCATTTGACACCAACACCATAAATTGAACCAAACCTTTGTATCAACTTCACTATTCGAAAGAATCACTTTTTCTTTTTCTTGATTTTTCACATTCACAAACAGAATATAATGGTGGATCTTGTTCAATTTGCTCTTCAATAGTATCTCTGATCCATTCCAGTTGGCTTTATAATTTTCTCAAGGTATATATCTGCTTGTTAGATAACAAATTCTCTTTTCAATTTAATTGGCTCGCTGGCATTTAAAATTTTTCTTGACATCGTTTTGTAAAACACAAACAAGCACACTAGCCTCATTTTTTCAAATTTTATACTTTGACTCTGCATTTCAGAAGAGAAAACTTTAGTAAAATTTCAAACAAGAAAATATACTTGAAAATTTAGTATACTTACCAATTCCTTATCTCGTTCTGGCATTGCGAATAACTACAAGTCCCTTGTTCTTGACCCCCATATTGGATAGGTTGTGTTTTATGCATTTAATTCTCACTCTGTTCAATGTAATATTCCAAACTTCATCATCATAATTATTATCAAATGATATGAACTATGACAAACCTCATTCAACAAATATCAATCTTTTCTGGCTTGTTTTGTGTGAAGAAGACAATAGTTCCTTTGGTTGTGATTTTTATATGTGAATTTATTTTTTTTATTTAATCTAACGTTAGCCCTAAACTCCACAATTTTAATTCTTCAACACCTACCTTCAAAATACTATCAATATTGGCTTCCGTTTTATCAACCAAAGAAATAAATTGAGAAAACAATTTCTTCTAAGTCAATCAGTTACTAGACAATGGTTGCAATCTATACTGGAGAATGGTGTGCTTGATCTACCCTCCCTATTGGAGAATGCTGCCTTTTGCGCATGAATCATGATCTTGGGTCGTGACTGTTCCATGCTCTGTTAAGTCTACTTTCAATCCTAAGAATTACTCCTTCATAGCTAAATCACTTCGGTCACTACTGAACAATCACCCTGTCCCCCAGGAAAATTTCCCAATGAAACGTTGGAACATTAGAAGAAAATGTAAGGTTGGCCCCTGCGTGTATTGGTTTTTGAAGCGAATTAAATATCCTTTTGCCAATGAAATTTCCTCATATTTCTTTGTGGGGGTAGTGAAGGTTGCATCTGCATTTGTAGTTGACGTTGGAATTGGAGTGCCATCAGAAACATTGAATTGTAATTTTAAAATAAATATGAAAAACGAAATACAAAATTCAATACAATAATAAACATGAACAATAATAAATTCATATAGATGATAAAATTACTACTTTGTTGAGGGAGTTTTTTGAGGGTGCCAATGAAGCCTGATTTTTGTTAGCTGTGGTGGTTTGCAGGAGTAGATTGACAAGTTGGTAGGTGGATCTAGCCTTACTAAGAATTAAAAGATCTATTAGACGGTTGAATTTTATAGCATCAACATCAACAAACAATACTAAATTTACACCCTGGGGCACAATTGAGAATTGAATATATTTCTATGTCCGACTGGAGGCCAATGATACAGCTTGTCCGTGCTGGTAGGTAGCGTTTATACGTCAGAACAACAGGATATAATTGCAAGAAATTTTGAAACACATATTACACATTTTTATATAATTAATAACAAAGTTATTTTTCATAACATTCTAAAACAGTATATACATACATAAATTAAAATATACTATGATTTAATGTCTGTGGTAATTTTAGATGGATTGGTTTAAGGGTGTGTGTTGGAAGGAAAACAGTGTAGCCAACGTCCTGGTCATGTTCCTGTGATGTGTTATACTGGTGAGTCTCGCACGCGCCTTTTGGGGTTAGTTCCACTGCACATCTTGGGGAGATATGGGAGTTATTCTTGAGGACTGGCGTACCTAGAGAAGAAACTCGCAGTCTGGCCTAAGTACGCGGACCAGGGTGGAGGGAGGGGAAGGGCAAAAGGAAATCGCATCGGTCCTTCTACACTGAACGGTTTTTGGCAAGTGCCGAAGCCTGTAGTTAGGGTATGTTTTGAAAGTAAGAGTGAGGAGAGGAGTGGCAAAGGCTTAAGGCGCGGGGAGTCGTGTCGGAGGGATAGGGAAGGTTTCGGTGCGCCGTAAAAAGGAAGGGTGGGCGGCGGGTGTGCCAGGCGCGCTGAAGGAGTAAGGAGATAGGAAGGGGCACAGGAAAACTTGCGGAGACATACGAGTCAAAAGGAGAGGGAAGGGGGCGATTACGGGTGGGTGAAGAGTAAAAAGCATCCGGGAGCTGCTAATCCTTCGAGGTTTCGGGGAAGGTTGAAAGGGAGGGGAGATGGAGAGAAGTTGTGACGAGATAGGGGGGGGTGGATAAGTTAGAGCGCACGGTAGGCGGGGGCTAGGAAGGTAGGGTTCAAAAGAACTAAGGGTAAGACGGAAGGTAGCGGGTGAGGAATAATGGGTGGAGGATTAGCATAAGGAATTCATTGACGCCCCGAACAGAAGTAAAGCGGAGTGGTCTAATGCTATGGTTGGAGGGGCGTAGCACATACGGGGTTGGGCCGGTGTGAAGACGACGAGGGGGTAGGCGCGCTTTCATGGTAAGGTGGGGTGTCCCAGCTACACTTGACACCGGGGTTGGCCTTAGCGTTTCTTAGTACGGTCCCCTCGGTTCTGCTATTGCCGCATACTATGGCAGTCCAATAAGAGAGAGAAAAGGAAAGCAGAAGCAGGTGACGTTCTCCGAGCACGCTATCGATCAGGCGCTTCCGAGGGAACGGGGGCGTGGGCCGGAGACCCCTGGGAGGCGTGTCATGAAAGGAAGGAAGAAGGTGCGTGCGGGCCGAATCGCAAGTAGTCTGACTGTTTAGGGAAGATGAAAGGCCCATTGGGAGGGTAGCCGACCCGTAAGCGGGTTCAGGGAAGGTAGGAAGATAGAACAAGGTGATGAAGGAATGCGATAGGAGGAGAGAAACGTTGGATGAGCTCCGAGCGATTGACGAGGGTAAAATAGTGGGGCGAAAAGAGAAAATGGGAATAAAGAACCGGACAAGTAACAGGGGGCGAGCTAACTGAAGAGTATGTTTTCTGTGGTTTGTGGCGTAGGATTTAGAGGGTAGCCGCGGACTTTCTAACCCTCATTCTGGAATGGCGGGTGTTATCGGTCCTGATAGGGGCCTACAGGATGACTGCGGAGATAGCGGTGAGCACGGAGGGACTGAACGGCAGCGTCGAGGTAAGTCTCCAGTTACTAGGGGGAACGGAGGGGTTAGAAGGAAGGGAGAGCGAGGGCGTTTCAGGGGAGAGAGCTTCGTTCGTGAGGGGTAGTTCCGAGAAGGGAGCGTTTCCCTGTGCTCTAGCTCTCGGTGCATTACATGAAGGTGCCAGACGCTCTCGAAGAAAAACATGAAGGCGAGCCAGGACAAAACCCTCTGGAGGCCCGGGCAAGTGGTGATATGCGGAGGTTGGTATTTTGGGGAGAGGTTTAGATCAGGAGTGTTCGGTGGCTTTAGCTGTTGTAGAAAGGTCATGGGAGGGCGGCGGTGCGACTGGAGGAGGAGTCGCTCCTAGGAGTTTCCGTCGGGAGCAGAAAGGGGATTAGGAATGTGATAGGAGAGCGTTCTCTCCTCAAGGGGTATTGTGGATATTGGAATAGTTGACAACCCCCGTCCTATGCTTAGATGCTGGGAAGATGGGGGGGGCGACTAATCGAGGAAGGGGTTGAGGGGAAAGAGATGTATCAATCCTGGGGTAACTGGCCGTTCTGGTACTGGTGGATCCAGTGAGCGGCAGAGATCGATCGGCAGGAGTGACGAAATGGGGGCCTAGGGGTCAAAACCGGGTGAGGAGGAGCGCGGTGAAGGTGTCGTCGAAAGAATAAAATGTGAGGGTCGAAATGGTTCAGGAGTTGGGCCTGGTTGTACATAGAATCACCTGTGCTCCTCACTCTGTCTCCTAGCCGGAAGCCAGAAAGGCAGTAAGGGAGATGGAGATGGAGTGGAAAAGAGGGTCGATGAGATGCAGACATGGAAGAAATATGGGAGGTGAAGGAGAGAGAGGCGGTGTTTGGAGAATCGGGGGAGGAAAAAAGGGAAAAGTGGGCGAAGGGGGGTCTCGATAAAGAGAGTGGTGGTGTTTTTGCTCGACGGCATATTAACGGGCGAGGCAGAAGTGACCTTATGCTGGGTATTTACACAGAACAAAAACTATAAGGGATTAGGCACGCGGAAGCCAAAAACTATCGTGTTCAAGGGCTCCGGTCGGGTGAATGGATCGTTTTTTTTGCCCGCAGAGAGTCCTTCAACTGCCCCCCCCGTATTGTGTGGAGCCCATTTGATGCACCAGAATATCCCGGGAGAAGGAATGGGGGGAAAGGAAGCCGCGATTGACCGTTAGAACGCCTGGGAGAAAAGGTCAAGGCGAAGAAGTTAGAAAGGAAACTTGAACACAAAGACGTACGTAATGAAATTAAACCCTTAGGTTTCCGAATCTACGCATAGTACTGGTATAAGCATAGAGGTTCCGTGAAGAGAATGTAGTTAGGGAGTGAGCTGGATAGTGAGTAATGTAGGACAAGATAAAAGTATAAGAAAGAGAGGGGGACGCGAAGTAGCGATGAGGGGGGGGGATCTGACAGGATTCGATTGATTGCCCAACCTCAGGACAAACAGCACAAAAAACAGTTCAGGCATGTGGGGAGTGATCCGCGATCATTGGGGGGAAAACTCGGGATGAAGGACAGCGAGAAGGCGGAGTAAATGTAATGTGGAGGTAGATTTGCAGATTAGATGATAGTGGGTAGGGGGGTATCAGCGGTGGGGGGTGATATAAAAGGGGTTGCGGGAAGCCTGTGTGGAAGCCCAGTAGGGCTCTTCTCACCGATGGGGCGAGCTGGATTGGTAGTGTGGAGAGTGTAGGTAAGGACGGGAAGGGAGCCCGTTGTGGGAGTGCAGAGGGGGTGAAAAAGGTGGTTTGGGCTAGGGGTGGACCAAGTAAGAGGGATCGATGCAAATTGAAGATAGGAGTTTCCACTGTGAACGGGGAGTGGGAGGACGAATCAGAGGTAAATCGGCTGATACCATGGAATAATTAAGAATAGAACACATAAAATGAGCTGAAATAGTGAAAGATAGGCTGGATCCGTCGCAGGGTGGTCAATGACCAAATATAGGACAGAAGCGCTGCGGGGCGAGTTGACGTTGTGAACGATCCCGAGGGCGGTTAAAGTCGGTAATTCGACACACACAACGCAGGGGAGGGCAAGTGGAATCGAGCATCAAGGGTGAGGGGAGACAGAAAGAGGTACGGCGGGATGACGAAGGAGAAGGGCGAGTGCGATGGAGGTCTAAAGGGAGGTGTTGAGGCATCCACGGGAGGGAAGCAGATTGTGAAAGAAGGCGCGGGTTGAAAAAAGGAAGCAGAAGAGTATGCGTGGATAAGAGGGAAGGAAATGGCGGAATTGAGAAGATGAGTAGTACGAGGTGAGGGGCGTAAGGGGGGCGGAGCTGAAGAGAGGGGCGAAGAGGTGAAGGTAGTGAAGGGTCAGGACCATCAAGGGAAATTAGAGCATAAGAAAAAAGGGCAACGTAGGCAGAAGTGGAGTGGAAGGGTAGCGGAGGGACAGGCTCTGTCCCCAGTGCGGTTCAATGGGGTAGGTGCACAAAGGTCATACTAAAGTAGTGAATCCTGTGTGGAGCCCATAACTGTACCGGAGCGGCGGAAAGGAGGGTGAGGGGAGCTTGTGATGGGGGGGGGGAGGGACGAAAAGGTAGAGGAATGAGGGGATGAGGTAAAGTAGATCGCAAGGATGTAAGAGGGGTCGGTGGACACAGGAGTGGCGAGAGGCGACTAGAGTGTGTGCGAGATGAAGGAATTTGGAGAAAGAAAGAGTGGGGAGCTAGCGTCATGAATGAGAAGCGTGAACAAGTCGGTGAGAGGGGGGGGAACAATGGATAAGGGGGGGTGAGTGTGGGTGGAAAAGGGGATAGTAGGCAAAAGTGTCGGATGCTTCGCGCAGTCTACTGGTGGGCGGGGCCGGGTAAGATGGGGAATGGCCGTGGGGAACGGGAAGAGTCGGGAGGGGAGCGAATTATGCTGGGGAAGAGAGGGTCGAGAGGATGAGTGCCTGTCTGAGGTCAGTCTTCGTCTTTAGGCAAGGGGTGTGGGACAGAATCATAAGCCGGGGAGGGTACAGGGACATCTTTTGTTGTAGTCCCTGGTGATGACCTCAATGTCATCAGGTGTACATGCCAATGACTCTGTATGAGATGAGAGTGTATAATGAAAGTGAAAGTAGAAGTGTTCGGAGTTGAGTAGAAGATTGTTAAGTGATAGGTGGTTCTACTTTCCAAATTGGTGGCATATTAAGGCCCTGTGAAACTAGTTTCTCTTTGATCCTTAGTAACAATACTAGGATCCGCTAAAAATTTGTCGCAGTTGAGAAATACAAGGCCCTTGTATAAAAAATTTCTTCAATTTTTTGTGACGCAACTGGGTATCTTCAGCTCTCTAGAAGTGGTTCTTTCGACTTGGATTTTTTCAACTGTTATAAAATTCTATGTATGTAGGTTTGCTTTGGTGTTCGGAATTGTTCCTTTTTGTATGCCCTTAAGAGTTTCAAGTTTTTACTTTAGGATTTTTTCTTGCATGCTTTGGCTTCTCTCTATTGTGTGGAGTGAAAATGAGTGCCTTCATGTATTTATAACAAGTAAAGGTGACTGGTAGCAACCTTTATGCCATCGACCATCAACATTAAATGTGCTACCAGTCGGTAGAATGGAGAATGCTACCGATGGGCATCATTTTTTCATTATCTACCGATAGTGGAGAATGTACTTACTTGGATTGAACACAATTTTCATTATAAACCAACTGTGCATGGAAATGCTACCAGGCCATAGTGGTTTAAATGCTCCATCAGTACAGGCAGATGGTTACTGACTGATAGAATTCTGTATGATACTAACTTGTAACATGAAGAATGCTACCAACTGGTAGCATAAATAATTCTAATAGCCAGTAGCATTTAAATTTCCTCCCCCACCTATGCATATATTATTTCTCATTTTCTACCGCACATAAGGCCATGGATCTGCCCAACTATTTCCCACAACATGTTAACAAATCACCTACCGCATGAAACTACTTTTCCTGCAATTCTCCATACATGCAAAAGTGGTTTTACCAATATTTGCCAAATATTTTCTAAGGCTTATTTTTGGAGGGACCCTCAAAAGTTTCCCTAGAAATATATATCACAAAGCACTGAGCATGAAGTGTGGATGAGGCGAGGTTTATGGATGAAATATACCCTCAATGGTCAAGTGTGAACTGTAGCACGAGAGTGCCTCATCGAGTAATGAAATGGAAATGAAGAGCATCTACCAAAGGTGGAGAGGCCTGCTATGCACAATAGGAGTGTATGGAACATTTATAGTGTGAGTATAGGTGCTGGATTGGGAATTAGATGAAATGTTTCCAATGATGGGGGGTGTGACAGTATGAAGTTTGGAAGTGGACTTCTTAGGAAGCCAATGAGATGTAGTAATGATGTGTGGAGGATGATATGGTGTGGCTATAAGTGGGCCAGCTGGAGGAGGTGGATGGATGATGACCTTAGGAGGCGGACGGATAATGACACTAGGAGGAGGTGAATGAGACAAGTTAACTATGGCAGAGGCTCACCTATATGGAATAGGAGAGTAAGAGCGGAAAATAATGAAAAATTTATCTTTGAATTGTTTTATTCTATCATGGAGAGCATAGCAGTCATTATCACGATGGCCATTAATGTTGTGGAAATTACAAAAAGGGCGGTCATGATGGTATTAAAATTGATGAGGGGGATTATGCTGGGTGGAATGTAAATGGATTAACTACTTATCAAGTAAGGTGTGCAAAACATCATGTGGTTTAACATTATGTGAAAATTGCAAATTTTCATGAGTGGGAGATGGAAAATACGTAGGTGAATGCCAACATAGTGGTGGAGAAGGAAGACATGTGTGCAGAGGTGGAGATGGTGATTGTGTAGGTAGGAGGGTCAATAGGTGGGAGAGGAGAAGACTTAGTAGGAAAGGGAGGAATAAAAGAAGTAGAAAGTGGTGTTATAACACAATCCACAATTAATTCCTTTTCTAAATCAATCACTTTATATCACAATAGAGTAAATGATTCACATGTATCATACAAGATATTTTCTTTTAATGGAGGAATCAAGCCATGAAAAAAGATAAGTTACATTTCTAGATCAATAGGAAGAAATAGTAACTGATACATGCAAGAATTAAAGCGTAAAATGTAATATAAAATTGGTTCTTTATTTCCTTGATGAAAATAAGGAAAGATTTCATATGTAACTTTAGGACCATTATTAGAAATAAAATGTCTAAGAAAAATATCCTCCATATCATAATAAGTACTAATATATATAAGGAAAATGAGTATACCATTTGAGAACATGATAAAAAAGGCTATGATGAAAGGCTTTAAGTAACAATCGATCATTGGAATAAGAAATCATGGCTAAGTGATAATGTTTTAGATGTAAATAAGGATTTCTGGTGTCATCAAAACATGAGAACATAGGCATGATGAAACCCTTTTGGAAAGTGGAATTGTGAATCTTCTTAGGAATGGGATTTCCATGAAGGGAATTATTGTCAATGGAGGCATAATAGGTTCTACTATTGAGAGCGAGGGTATGAAATTGGGTTGAAAATAACCAACAACATGCATGAGAGAGAGGATGTGTTTTGAGGGGACGGTCTATGAAGTAAGAGACACATTGAGGGGTTGAATCTTGCCATTGTGAGTGATCATAGGAACCTGAGAATGGGGAGTGGATGTCAAAGGAGGGGATATAGGTGCGATAGGAATAGATAACCATGGAGGCTCTATAGAGATGCTAGGTATAGAATCATGAGACATACTGAGGGGTGTATTAGGAGTAGGATTGGTGTCAACATGGCCATCATTGGAAGGAGATTCAAAAGTAAAAGGAATAGGAGGTGTAGATTCACATTCAATAATTTTAACTGAAGTAACATCTATTCCATTGTAGTATCAAAATAAAATTCACTATAATAGAAGGGCAGAAAAGTGGGAAGAAGAATCGGAGGTCATATCAAAATAAAATTCACTATTAGCAATATTCTTGCAAGGAAGAATTTCATCATATTATCATCACATTTAAAGAAGGGATAGATGCTAGTATATATCTATACTTGCAATCATTGAAAAATTTTCATTAAGTAAGAATGGTAGGAGAAGTAAGTCCATCACATTCAAATTGCTAGTAGCAGTAACAACATTATCATATTTGCATTTGCAATATCACAAGTATAGTAAATAAAAATCCAAGTTTTTTTAACAACGAAGAACCTCATCATGCATAAAATTTATATTAATGCTATCATTTGCAATAATACAAGGAAGGGAGGATGGAGGGTGATGTGTGGCTATGGGAAATGAGGGATAACATATGGTAAAATTTTGGTTAGGGGAAACTATGCATATATCAGAGTTTTGGAAACAACAGGAAGGGAGTTTTGGTGGTCAAGGAGTAGTTGGAGTGTTTTTGTGTCATATTGGGGATTGTAGATGACATCACAAAGTTCAACTTCTTTAGAGGCATTGGAAAATACTAGTTGCATATGCATATAGGTCATATTGTGCTTTGAATAATGGTAGCTCTTTTGAGCAACGAGGGTTTAGCATCCAAGGGAAAAGGGTTAGAATAAGAGTGGGGCTCACCAAATGATTTAATAAAAATGAATTAAATATGATTATAGAGTAACTTCTGTAACAAATAATGTACAAATGCTAATATACAACGAAGGCACAAGAAAACAAGCATGTAAATGTGAAATCCTAAGAAAGAGAGGGAGATAAAGAGACTTAGCTGATTTTTAGCAATTTAGAAGTGATCTGGGCAAGTGAACTGTTGGAATAGATTGAGGAGAGTGTTGTAGAGGCTCACTAGAGGTTTTGAAATTTGAAAATCCATAGGAGAGGAGTTCCTGGGAAAGGATGGGAGTGCTTGAAGCTGGTGTCTAGATCTGGGAACTGGTGTCCAGGTAAATGATTTGGATCTGGTTCATTCAGGACCAAATGATGTTTGCTGTCCTTTTTTTTCTATCACTCTGGAGTCACTGTCTGATTTGCAAATGTACCCACAACCTGTAAAAAAGTTCACCTATACATACCCATAAACCGCATCAAACCTAAAAAGGAAAATGTAAAATGGGGATTTAGACTAACCCTGATAGTCACCTGAAGAGTGAACTTACAAACGAGTGTTGTACTACATCTCAAAATCCATGTAGTTCTTGTGTGTTTAAAAACAATGCCCTAGGATTCCCTTGTGCAAGTTACACTGTGATAATGCACTAGATCTAGAATGTATATAATGTTGTAGACACAAAATCATGTATATAATACTATTTAATATACCACCAATTATGTTGTTTTATATATGGATCTTGCATAAGAAAAGTATTCACTGGTGACACATTGCTTAGTCCATCTTCTTTCTTTGCTTATTTCTATTATGTTATCTCTCACATTTGTCACTTCTACACCCGTTTGCTGGTCAAATCATAGGGATCCCTATCTGTCAGTATTTTCACATTTGTTATCAATTGTCTCTAGACACGAACACCCATGACTGGACACAAATTCCTAGGCTCTCTTGTCCATCTTGGGCGCCCATGTCCTCTTTGTTCTTGTTCACATTTGCAGTCAGCCTTTTCAGTTTTTTTCCTCCTATATTGAGGTCCTAGTCTACATGTCGGGTCACTAGTGTCAAAATTTAAGCAATAGATCCCTATATAAACACAACATACCTACCATTATAATGGAAAGAAATTTCTATCAAGGGAAATTTATCTACATATCAAAGGGGCTGCATCTTGGGCTTATTACTCTATATACACATTGCATAAGAAAGGGAAGTTTATTTTTCCATCCACACATTTGCATCTATCTAGCTATCGCCCGCTATCTTGGTGTCACTAGCACGAGGGAAACCTATGAGAACTATTGCACACACAAGCACATAGAACTACATTGGGTCTGAGATGTAGTGCAATGCTTAGTCGTAAGTTCACTTTGTTGACAACCAATGATAGTCTGACCCCTCATTTTTCATCTTTATTTTTTAGGATTTGATGTGGTTTTGAGGGTTTTAAAGGAGATTATTTGTGTTGTAGATTTACATGTACCTTAGTGATCTAAGTGAGACATACAGGTGATCATCAATGAACAAGTAAAAAAACCCTAGCAAAACTGAAGAAATAAGGTTATGATATTTTTTAGTAGACTCCAATGCCCCATAGAGGTCTCAGGTGCCCTAGGAGCCCTCATCCCTACCTAGGCACCCGTGTCCAGGCCAGTTTACAGGTTCTAGAATCTTGGCCGAGTAGTTTCAGTTTCTTTCCCAGCCTATTCATCAGCTCGTTCTAGTTCAAATATACTTCAGGATAAGTGAAATTAAGATAAGTGCCCTACCTTTATCATTTGATTTCATAATTAAAACTATAAAATTTGTTTAGCGTGTGTATCTTATTTTATATCATTTGTAACAATTTATAAACTCAAATTTTAGTAAAATATTTTAGATTTTATTGAATCATTTTGGTGAATTCGTATCTTAGAACTCCTTTCCATAGGATCCATAAACCCTAATGGATAAAGGTATATCTTCTTCTCCTAGGCAAGCTCTGCATCATGAAAGTGTTAATCTTGTCCTTGATGATGTTGTTGAGGCTGAATTGCTTGATCTTTATTGGTATGCTCAATTTGATACTAATGTTCAAATATTATTTGATGCTAATGAACACATTATTCCTATTGGTTTTTAACACTCTACGCTCAACATTTTTCCTAACGTTAAAATCTTCTCTCAATGTACTCCTTATTTTATAGGCTCTAGGACTACTCCACCTTCTTCTACTTCTACTGAAACTCTTGATGATGTTATTATTGATTACATGCTTGGTCTTGATTGTGATAATGTAGATAAAAATCATGATGAAAATGTACATATTCATGATGTTATTTCTCATACTAGTCAAGATGAATGTAAAGTTATATTTCATATATTTCCTATTCTTGAACACGGTTCTAATGATTATAAAGATACATCTCATGACAATTCTTCTCCTACTTCATTATATGTTGATGACATGCTTGATGATATACTTGTGTGTGAAATTTTTTCTGATACTGACTATATTTATGAGCACGAACATGTTAGTGTTGATTCTACTTCTCTTAAGATTACTGAATGTGAAATTTCTACTCCACTTTCATCTACTTCTGAGGTTATATCTAATGGCATGCATCATGAGAATCCTCCTTTTATTGTTTCATTTGTTATTCCTTCTTCCAATGCTACTCCTAATGTTTTTATGAATATTCCATATTCTTCTCCTAATGTTCCTCCTTCCCTTCCTTCTTTGAATGTAATTCATTTTGATGTTCCTCTTGATGTTCCATGTTCATCCCTACCTATTACTTCTTCTGCACCTACATCTAGTGTTCCCATTACATCTTCATCCTCTACTTCTTCTTCGTATCTGTCGATGATCACTCATAATGGAAAATTTCAAACTCTCAATGTGCCTCTCACATCTCATATGATTCCTTCACATTTTTTTTCAGTCATGCATGATGTTGGAAAATTACAATCTTAGGTCTAATTTCTCACTCTTGAAAGAAAAGCCTACGATGCATCTATTGATAATAATTCTCTTCATGAAAATCCCACTCCAAAGAAAATTTATAATTCAGCCTTTCCTAAGGATTTCACTATGCCAAAATTTTCATGCTTTGACATCACTGACAATCCATATCTACATCTCAAGAATTATCATTTAGCTATGGTATCCTATTCGATTGATCGATTATTGCTGAAAGATTTCTATCATAGTCTAGTTGGTGAAGCTCTTCAATGGTACAATAATCTACATTTTGGATCTATCAGTACATATTATGACATGGAAGATGATTTTATTAGACTCTTTATGCTTAATAATGGTCCTAGAGTCACACTTGATCACCTACCTGGCTTGCATCAAGGAAAGAAAGAACCCATTCTTGATTACATTCTACCCTTCAATTCTTACATGCATCAGGTAGTGTTTCAGCCAGTTGATTTAGAAAAGGCTTTTATCTTTTTTCGTGGCTTGATTCTTGCTTTTAAATAACTTACTATATGACACATGTGAATCATTTACACTCTTGTGCTACAAGACCATTGATCTAGAACAAGATTTAATTACTACACATGTTATAGATCCTCCAGTTATTTCTGCTAATGCTGCATCATCTTCTACTTCTTCACCTCTTCCATCTATTAAGTATCCTCTAAGGTATCCATATCCTCCTCCTCACAAGCATATTCCATATCCTCCACTGTATAAGCATCCTTTATCTCCACCACCACGTTGTTCTCTGTATAAGTCTTTGCCATATCCTACTCGAGAGCCATTGAATTTCTTGCATTCTACTAGGCCTCTCGATGTGCTGCTTGCTTTGCTTGATAAGTGCTTAATTCATGTGAATTCTAATCAACATCATCCTCAACATCACTTGCATCGCCAATGCAATCATCCTTATTGTAATTATCATCGTATAAATGGCCATCGTGAAAATGATTATTGTGCTCTTCATGATAAATTACAACAATTAGAGGACAACATTGTCATTGTTTTTTTATTCTCACTCTCGTGAACAGTCTGTTTCTCTAATTATTTTCAAGTGTGCTATTGCTTCAGTTTACTTGTCTCCTCCACCTACTTATAAAGTAGTTATTCATACACCACTTAAGGTCATTAGTCATGCATAGTCTCCACCTCACTCATCCACCACTACACCATATAATCCGTCGTGCAGTGCTCCTGCTTCACATTAGCTTCCTAAGCCATTAACATCTATGCTTGCCACCATTGCATCTCCCATCATTGGCACCATTGTAGTTTCTACTCCTCTTTGACACCTATTTTTCTATGATCATGATTATTAATTGCTTAGTGACATGGACGTTATTATGATATTTTAGATAGAATGTTGTTATATAGTATACACATTATGATTATCAGTGTGTTTGTGACTCTTATTATGGATTGTATGGATTCCTAGCATACATTGATAGATATTGCAGTAGATGATGATGATTTAGTTTTATTTTTTTATATGCTAACATCTTGGACTCTTGGAAGTGGTGATTATGTTTAGATGATTGGAATAACCTTGTGTGTACATTGATGCTATGGTTTATTAATAATATGATGATAATAGGTGATTAATAGTATGTTTTCGAATGTATCTAAGTAGGTTTAAATTGGAGTAAGTATGTGAAATGTATGGTTATCCTAAAATACGAATTGTGATAGATGGTTATGCTTAGGCATAGGGTGATAGTAAATGTTAATGGATATGGTAAAATTATGATAATTAGTAATTGTGAATAATTGATTTAGAATAGAGTTGTTTAACCATGATATTGATGCAACTATGTCATATGATGATGTTATATGATAGATGATATATGTGTTTTTATTTCTTGACGTATTCATATCACCTTGAGGCAAAAGGTGGTATTGTCTTGGTTGTTTGCAGGGAATGAAATCACAAAAAACAAAGGAGGGACTAGGAAGACTAACCCTGGAGGAATGTTGTGTGTTTACAACATGGTCACTTTAGCAACCGTTATGTGTGCATGTGTTGTCATGTTACTTGTCATTTTTTAGGAGGTTTCCAAGGGAGTGAAACGTCATAAGTGACCATGGGTGTAAATGTTGTTTTGTCTTTTTATTTATTTGTCTTAGTTGATGTCGTGATTTTATTAAATCCTAATATTCTCTCATATTCTTGTGTTTATTAATGTGTCCTTGATTATGTAAGTAATTTTATGGTTTATGTTAGTTGGATGATGTGAAATTTGGGGGAGGGGGGCAATGATTGCATGAGATATATGTTATTTTATTTATAATTTTTTTGGATTTTATATTTGTCTTGGTTTGTGTGACCATCCTCATCTCCAAAACTTAGATTTAGGCTTTGAGTCTATTTTTGGAGACTTGTGGGATAAGTTTTACTTGTGCCACACTCCTTAAACCCTTCTACCAACCCAACCTATGGTATGAGGGGTCAACTTTAGCCATAATTATGAGATTTGGAAGGAAAATAAGTAATTATTTCCACCTCTTTCTTAATTCCCAAAATTTGAAATCTTGAAATGTGGAATGAGGATTTTTATGGGAAGGAATGTGTCATGTATCACCTTCTTCATTTATGGGACCTTGGTTTATGTGTTGGGTTGTGAGGTGGATTGAGGGGAAATGAGGTGGCATCTTACATGGAGCCACATCACCATCCTCTCCACCAAATTCTATTTATTGGAATATTTTAGTGGTTTTTGTGGTTGGTTGCTTGGGGATTTGGGGAAGCTTGCATGGGAGTTGTTTGGATTGTGGAAATAATTTGGAGTTTGGTGCTTGAAGGTTGAAGGATCTCTATGGCAAGGTAGGATCTCATACTTGGTATTTTGATTTTTTGTTTTTGTAGTGAATTGTGAATTGAATTGTATGAATGCATGTGTTTTGTAAAGGTTGGGTAGTATTCGCCATAGGATTGTGTAGGGAGAGGGAAACAGGGCCAATGTGGAGGTAAAAAGGAGTGTGTGAGGTCTTGTGGAGGGAGTGTGGGAAGGGTGATCCGCCTATGTGGAGATATAAGGACATCTATATTATTGTGTATTCTTTAAAATGGAGAGATAAGGAGTTTGTGTGTGTGTCTGTATAATGCACTTAGAGGTTTTGTGTGGACCCCTATCCCACTTGGGAGGTATAAGAAGATGGTCACCATGTTTGCCTTCTCCTTTGGTTCAATTTTTTGGGCCTATGTGTTTTTGTTTGTTACAGGTTTTTTTTTTCTAGCATTTGCTTTTGTGTGTGTGTATGTGTTGTTGAAGCCAATTTTTTGAGGCTGTCATGGTTGTGAACACCCCTAATTCCTTCTTGGTTGGGGTTCGGGGGCCAATGAGAAGGTTGGCTTCACCTTCTCATTGGATTAAGGTTGGGAGGTGAGTGTTGCCTAGCTCCCTACCCTTTGTTTATGTGTTGAAGATGGAAAGGAAACAGAGTTACAAGTTTAAATACATGAGATGGAGCTGCAAGATGGAGTTAGGAAAAGTTTAAAATAAAATTGTCATGTTGTCTCCACCTTTAGGTGGAGGGTGTAATAAAATTACTAGTATAATTCACATTATGAGTAGCAATATAACACCAAATAACATAATATTTCAGAATAATGATCTCAATATGCAATTGTAATAGCTTCGCCACTTCGAGGGGGCAACCTCCAAACCATATAATAAGACTCAAATGCTCAAATGATAATGAACTACTACCTACAATCCTCTATATATACTCTTCATATATTATGGCCATCACCTAGGCCGACCTATTAAGCATGAGAAATTATAAATGATATAATAAAATGATATGGTAAGCCATAAGTCGGCTACTCATATCCTAATACGAGCAATAGGTTAAGGGCGTAGCAGAGGGCTTGTAGACTTGGATTTTATTTTCATTCTCCTTATAAAGAAATTTAATTAAGGCTACTATGTATTTGATTTATGGAATACAGAGGGTTGAAGAAGGCCAAAAAAGGTTGCATTTTAATTTTATTGTAAAATATGCTTCATAATGTAAAACTGTAAATTAATTTGAAAGTCTGTAATTTATTTCAAATCTGCCTCATATTATAGGCTTAAATCTGAAAATGGTCCTTCCTTGAATTACAAATGGGTAGAGATATATATTTTATTCTCTTTTGAATGTTGTTTAAAGGAAATAGAAGTCTGTTTTGAGGCTGCAAGTTCTCTCTTCAATTAAATATGAAATCCTTGTTAAGAATGGTGATTTATTGTGATTGTAATATAGTTTTGTAAGTCTGATTTTTATGGTAAATTCTATAATAAATTATCATTGTTAAACTTTGTACAAAGTCTCTGAATTCCAATATGGTTAAATATTTCATTAATAAGTTCAAAACGAATATGTTTTGTACCTGTGTTTACTTTTATGTGAAATTTGATCTAGCATATATATATATATATATATATATATATATATATATATATGTATGTATATATATCTATATGTATATATGTATGTATATGTATATGTATATATATGTATATATATATGTATGTATATATATATGTACATATATACATATATATATGTACATATATATGTATGTACATATATATATATATGTATGTATGTATATATATATACTATATATATGTATACATGTACATACATACATACATATATACATATATAGACATACATATATATATATATACACACACACACACATATATATGTACATACATATATATATGTATGTATGTATGTATGTATGTATGTATATCTATATATATATATATATATATTATATATATGTATATATATACACATGTATGTATGTATGTATGTATGTATACATACATACATACTACATACATACATGTGTGTATATATATATATATATACACACATGTATGTATGTATGTATGTATGTATGTATACACTGTTGTAATGTATGTATTATTTTGTAAAAATGTATGTATCCATACATACTACATACTACATACTACATGTGTATATAGATATATAAATCTATATATATATACACATGTATGATGTATGTAGTATAATATATAATACACCACATGTATGTATGTATGTAATGTATGTATGTATACATACATGACATACATAAAGACATGTTCTGTATACAATATATTATACACACAACATGTATGTAGTATGTAGTCTACAACATACATAAATACATACATACATACATGGGTGTATATATAGACATACAGACAACATACATACATTACATGTGTGTAAACTATTAGATAGATATATATATATATATATAGAAACCATGGATGTATGTATGTAGCACAGTACATACATACAATTCATACTACATACATAAATGTGTGTATATATATATATATACAACCTTGTATGTATACAGGATACAGGTATGTAGTATACATACATACATACATACATACATGTGTGTGTATATATAATATAGATATAGAGGGAGTAGGGATGTAGGGAGGGGAGAAAGAATGAAGACAGGAGAATGGGAGTAGAAAACAGATGGGGAGATAGGAGAGAAGAGGGAGGATAGAGGGAGGAGGGAGGGAGGTAGGGAGGGAGGGAGAGAGACATAGATGAGACAGACATACAGACAGATATAAGAGCGAGACAGAAGACATACAGACAGGACAGTAAATATCACATACATACCTATAATCTATTAGATATATAGAGGACACTAAAGACATACATATAGACATACATACGAGCAGAGATATATATATTAGACACCACAAACACACACACACAACCACACACACACACACACACACACACACACACACACACACACACACACACACATATACAGGGGCGTTTTATACCCTAAGCAACTTAGGCAGCTTTTTAGGGCGCATAATGGTCAGGGGCGCTAAATATTTATCTCAGGTGACAAGTTGGCTATCTATTGCAAAAATAAGTAAGTACTAAGTGTAACCGCCATTCACATATATAAACATTGGCAAGTTGAAGTAAATTCAATTTCATTGACAACCTACAGGTTTATCATTTATGCCGCATGCGATCAACAGTTGTCAGTAACTGTAAAGTTATTAAATTCATTATTCATTATACTATACAGTCTGAAGAACATCCTGACAGGTCTGCATCTCCACTCAATCCGCAGGATAGGCTAACAGCCATATGTGACAGGACAAAAATTTAGTAACATCTTTAGTCTTAGATGCTACTAAAAATTTTTCCATTTAAAAATTTAGAGGCATTCATTCTTTGAATTTTTTGTGGGGCAATTTTTAAGGGCCATGTGTGAGTTTGGAGCACCCGAATTCATTTTGGCATTGGAAATTTCGAGACATGTTCATTTTTGTGCTCCTACTGCTCTAATACTAGTCGGATAAGCTATCTTTGAATAGCCTTGTGCCAATTTTCATTAAATTTGTCTTGTGTATGCCAAAAGAGAGTAAATATTAAGGCTCTTTATATGTATAACCTTTCAAACAATGTATACTTTTGCAGTCTAGGATCTTGATTATTTTTCTTAAATTTATTTAAGGTTTTGATTGATTTCTCCTTTTTAGATTCAAGAGTTAGCATTATAGTTTATGATAGACAGTCGAATGTTTTATCTTCGAACAACTTTCTGCTAATTTGCTTTAAATGTGTGTTATGTATAATACATCAAAGTAAGTATTAATGATCTTTGCATGTTTAACCTTTCGAACAGGGTTTAATTTTACACTTATTTGCCTCAATTAGTAGTTTTATTTTCCGCTTTGCAAATGAATATAAGAGGACGAGATGTCTACCATTGGATATTTTGTGAAATTGGGATTTGTGTATATTTTGGTTTCAGGATTTAATGTTTCAGTTGGGTTTAAATTTTGATTATACCTGCTGGTGGGTGGTTGGTCCCCGAGGAGGGGGGCGTATACTCCGAGTACTGTCTAGGGCACTTTGAAACCTTAATTCATCCATATATATATATATATATATATATACGTGTGTGTGTGTGTGTGTGTGATACATACATACATACATACATACATACATACATACATACATACATACATACTATATATATATATATATATATATATATATATTACTATATATATATATATATATGTAATATATATGTGTGTGTGTGTAATACATACATACATACATACATACATACATACATACATACATATATATACATATATATATATATATATATATATATATATATATATATTATATATATATTATGTAATATATATGTGTGTGTGTGTGTGTGTGTGTAATACATACATACATACATACATACATAACATACATACATATATGTAATACACACACACACACACACACACACACACACATATCTGTGTGTGTGTGTGTGTGTGTATAATATGTATATAATAATATGTATGTGTATGTGTATACACACACACACACACACACCACACACACACACACACACACACACACACCACACACATGTGTGTGTGTGTGTGTGTATATATAGATATACATACATACTACATACATATATGTATGTATGTATGTTTATATATCTATATGTGTGTGTGTGTGTGTGTGTGTGTGTGTGTGTGTGCACACACACACACACACACACACACACACACACACACACACACACATTTACATTAAAAAGTAATATCGTATATACAAAAATATTTATAATATTAAAATGAAAAAAGGGGGAATCAATTTTCTTGCTGCATTGTTTTGTTTAAAACAAAAAATAATTTTTTTGGAGGGGCTGTGTAGCTCCTCCCTTCCCCACCCTCGTACTCCACACTACCCTCCCTTTCCCCTTCACCATTGTCATAGCTAAGCCGCCATTTTTACTTTGCGCACAACCTTGTTTGGTCGCTATAACATGCCAAAAAAAATATATATATATATATATATATATATATATATTATATATATATAATATATATATATATATATATATATATATATAGCTTCATAGTAAACCAAATACCCTAAACCAGAAGCTTTATGGTAAACAAATCAAAAGAATAATTTTGCATACTACAAACCCTATGGATAAATAAATTAGAACATAAAGTAAAATGAAGGCAGAAATTCCCCCTCCTTGCAGATCCTGAACAAGGAAAAACACCATAGTCTTCACAAGCTCCCATGACCTCCATATTCTTCTCCCCGCAAGCAAACCTGTGCAAATGGAGGGACATTAAGGCAAACAAAGGAAATAAAAGAAAACTTAAGAGAAATTAGGGCTTCTTTTAGAATACCTAGGATATAGGGTAAGGATTAAATCAATCCTATGGCTCAAATTTAATCCTCACATCTTTAAGTGATGGGAAATAATTGTTTCAATAGTATGGGGGAATTTAATTAAAAGGAACCCTAAGGATTCATTCACAGGTAATAGTGAGCTTAGGTTATATTAGGATATTTTAATCGAGGGTAAGTAAATAAATGTTGTGCATGGGTGTTTTTATTATGTTACTAAAGGGGATTAAAATGAATAAAGTTATGTGTAGCTAATTAATTAAATGAGTGGCATCTGTATTATTTGCTTAGGAAACTATTAAAAATAACTTAGGAAATAATTTTAATAGGAACATAAGTGGGTGAAATTAATGAGTTTACGTTATAAAATATTTGAAATAAAATTTGATTAAATTTAATATGAACTTAAGGAAAGAAATTAAATGAAATTAATTTAGGGATTAATTAATTAAATAAATAAAATTAATTTAGGGATAAATTAAACCGTAATAATTATGGGTAATAAAATAATATTATTTAAGGAAGGGGATGTATTAAATAAATGCACTAGTGCTTTAATAAACACAACACATGTATGTTTTATATAAAAAAATATTGCCACAATTTTACTAAGTAATGTGATGTAGTTTTGGTGTGGTTTGACATGGCAAAATGCGGGCGTCACAACCATCTCATCAGGCATTCAGTTTAGCTCATACACTCATGCTGCTTCCACTGCTCCATGCTTGCTTAATCTTTGGTAGGTGAATTTTATCACCTCACCACATGATGATGCACTCGTGATCTTACGGTTCTTACATGAATGTTGAGGGATTTGTTTCAATAAAAACCTCACTTCATCCTAGTGCTATACGCCTTCATGATCTATCTATCTAGCGTATCATATCACACCATTTCCTGATGATGTACTCTTGCTTTACGGTTCATTCTTCATTGATGGGGGGTCTTATATAAATAAAACTTATTTTCCTACATATACACTGAGGGGAATCACTTTTCTTCCTCCTTCATCATACCAAAACGCGCTTACACACACTTTTACAATCATTTCATTCACATGGCTTCTTCATAGTATTCATCTCATACATACATCTATTACCACTTATCACATATTTATTCATACATACAATCTAATTTTCAACATCATCATCCATTAGTTAATATATTCATTTACGTAGTAAAAATCAAACAACCAACATATGAACAATAATAATCACATCACACATCATAAACCATCAACCCAACACAATAATACCACCAATCATGTCCATATATATATATATATATATATATATATATATATATATAGAAAATCATCGTTATAAAAATATAATCGCTGGGGGGAAAGCCCCCACATACATATACATCATATATAATCATCACTATCACTATCACTATGGGAAATCTAGAACTAGAAGCTTTACCACTCAATCTACGCGCTATTCATGGCCCCTATATCTCTCCACCTACCTCCACAGTAACACAAACTCTACTGATTGCTCCACAAAATAACCTTGTAGCTCTACTTAATTCACAAATAAATCTTGTACTAGATCTCCTCCTCTTATAACTTCCCTCGCTTGTTGCGTCTTTGCTTATTCCTCATCACTTTCACTTAATAGAACAATACATGTGGTGGCCTCCATCACCACTAGCTCAAACAAATGGGCATGCTTGCCCACAATAGCATCTAATCACTCTATTATGCCATCTCCCACGAGAACATTTGGAGGTACATTCTACATCAATGTGTGTATTGATGAGTCAACAATCAATGACCAATACAATTCACCTACAACCACCCACACATCATATTAGTTATTACACACGATGACAATACTAAATCAATTAAGTGACACTCAACAACTAACAATACACAATACTCACACTCCACTATTGCTGCTGCTATACTATTTCCATCAAGGGTAAGTGTTTACCCCTCTGCAACTCTAACTAGTGGTGCTCCCACCACATCCGAAATAAATGGAAACAATAACACCCATCGGTGCACTTCTCACCATACACTATATGCCTCGGTACATCATGCATCATCTACCTGTATCGGCTCTATCGCCACATCTACCTCATTCGGACCAGGAGTCACAAGCTGTGCTCATGTGGGTGGGTGTTGGTCTCTTAGGTGCTCTAGTCACTTGTACCCATACATATGGATCTGAGGGCACCTCGTGAGCCATACCAAAATGCCATGACACACACTCTTCATATAATAGCTCGGCCACCCCTAAAAACTGATCATCTAGCCACATCGTATGACAGATAAATCGTAGCTCTACTCCATCCTCTGGCCATCCTCCATAGGCTCGATATGGCCTCCATATTATGGCTCGTGGCCGCATGTAATCAAGAATCGATCTATACGTATCGGTGTCCATCCTCATGCAATGAGTTCCTACCCATCTCACAGCAAATATATCTCACCTCGTCCACTCTGCACGTGGCCCACCAAATGGCCTCAATATTGTCATGTGGTCACATGCCTATGTATGTAGTAATGAGGTGGCTCCAAGCCCACCCCATGGTCTTCATGTGTAAACCTATATAGATCTTGATACAAATATTACAATACACATCACACTCATGCATATCTCATCCCACTCTCATCTATACGCCAACATATATCATGCATATTATACAAGATTCCTACACCACTACCCTCCGATGTCACTGATGATGTAATAACCACTGTAATGAACTTCCACAATCGTGAAACATCTGATCTTAGTATGGCATCCAAATAGATATGGATATCTGTATGTACCTGTGCCCCTGTAAAATACCACCTAGCTTCTCTCATTTGTCGCAATGCATCCTCGACTGCCATCACTTAGGATCTCTCACCCATAAATGGTAGCCGTAATATGTGATATACATCCTCCAGGATCACAGTCATCTCCCTGGTAGGAAACCAAAATGTACAAGTGTTTCCACACCACCTCTCTCATAACATAGTGATCATAGGCATATTATGGGGTACCTGCCCTAATCTGGCTATGTGCCGCATGTTGGCACGATCTAGTATATCCCACTATGCATATGATAGACCTAATCCCAACAATGTACTCAAGTGACGACCTCCATGGAACTATCTCGAATGGATTTCTCTCTGAACAACACAAAACACCAACAAAAATATGACATTAACACCTTGTATACACGTAAAAACAACTATTACTAACATCAACATGCACCAATTTTCACAAACATCACATTCTGGGCTCGAAATAGCCTCCTGGGTTGCCAACACCTAGTAGTAGAATGCAGTCGCCAAGAAGTAGGTCACTAGTGCCTAGATCCAGGTGCATTCATCCCAAGGGATGTTAGCGCCTTGGCCGCTCTTTCTCGAGTTAAAAACGCCTAAAAACTCAAAAACAAAAATTTCACAAAAATCACAAAAATGAACTAATTTCTACACATTGCTGAAAAAAGCATACTTACTAACTCATTTGTCATGTGCGGTACCACAGCCGTTGCCACCATATCGAATCAGATTAATCTCCTTGTTCTAATTTGCGACATTATCAAAAGCTCAGAGATCAAAATCACACTCACTCAAGGTTCAAATGAAGTTACCATTCACTCTTTAATATTACCATTTATAGTAAGTTTCAACTTGCATTTTACTATGGTTCCTATTTATGTATATTCTTCCAGTTGATCACGCTACACATTTTTACTCATATCTTGAGCTTCGCTACTCCGTTTCACCCCTTTTATGTGCCATTCACTTCATATTTTCTAATACTAGCATATTATCCATAATATAAAGTGATATATTCTCATTTGGCACATTTTCAATTCAATATACACACACTTTTGTGATATCTACTACAATTCATTTTCCTAGTTATCACATCATTGTATATCTACTTTCGGCTCAACGTTCATTCTTCCTATCACTCTGTAACGAACTGTTACACCAAAACCTTGAGGCGTTAGTGAAATCCGCACATGAGAATCATAACATCTCACCACGCTTCCGTAGCCTGAACCCCGGGCTAGATTTGCGCCCGTATAGCGGGACCCCGCCTTGCCCTATATGAGCCCCAGGCAAACACTGCAATGCCAACTTAGCTACCCGTGCCAGGACTTGAACCTGGGTGGTTGCTTTGATACCAAATGTAACGAACCGTTACACCAAAACCTCAAGGCATTAGTGAAATCCGCACATGAGGATCATAACATCCCACCACGCTTCCGTAGAGCCTGACTCAGGCTGGGTTTGCGCCCGCACTCCCATACGTACGAGCCCCACTTCACTGACGTTTAGGAGCCCCACGGGCCCTGGCTACACGACGTAACCAACCGAGTGAGATTCAAACATAGGTGGTTGCTCTGATACCAAATGTAACGAACCGTTACACCAAAACCTCGAGGCTTTAGTGAAATCCGCACATGAGAATCATAACACACTCCCCCTTTCGTTGAAAGGGGAGCATACAATTGGGATCACCTTATGATACCCCATCACACTATTACACGATCATTTCATGCATCCGATTCGTCATTATCAAAAAATTTCTCATACATCATGCGACATTTTATACCACTTTCTAGAGATTCCCCCTAATGACCTAATCTGGGGGCAAAAAATGAAATATTATCTCTATGAGTAATCAATCAAGCACACTTAATCTAAAAAAAATTCCATTATTCGAATCAAATCAATTAATCGACGTAACATGATGTATTTTACAACTCCTCCAAGATGACCTAACTTAGGAGTTACAACATTACTTTCCTAGATGACCTAACATGGGAAGTCACTTTACATTTTCTATCACTTCCAGATGACCTAACATGGAAGCCATCTAGCATTACATACATCACAAAACCCGTGGAGTGGGGGTATTGAGACGTCATTTTCTTTTCTATACTACTCCTTTATGGGTTATTATTGTTGGATCGAAACGACTCTTTGTCCATCTGTAGTGGCTAGAACCTTTGAGGATGTAGTCATAGTTGGAGGGTAAAACTAGAACACTCTTCCTCTGGAGGTATGACACCCAAATCCTTTATTTTTTCACACATTCAAAATCAGGTTGGGAATTGATCACTCAGTACCCCTCCAAATCACCATTGGCAACAATCAAAATCTCCAAATTCTCTGAAATCAAAATCATCAGTTTCACCAAATGCTCCTTACAATGGTTTGCTGTCTCTATTTACACTACATGGATTGACACATTGATCCATAGTTTTCCATGCTATATGTTCTCATATTTTGCATGTACTTTTGCAACAAGGCTTCTCCAAACTTCTCGCAGGTATGTTCCTTACTTCCTTTGCACTACTTAAATTTGATTCAAATAACAGAAAGGGGAGGGGAAAATGTAGACACAAAATCATGCACATAATAATACTATTTAATATACCACCAAGTATGTTCTTATATATATGGATCTTGCATAAGAAAAGTATTCACTGGTGACACACTGCCTAGTTTGTGTTCTTTCTTTTCTTGTTTCTATTCTTGAATTTGGTTCAAGATGAACACACACAAAAATAATAATTATTCTATTCAACTTTACTATCATGTTACACTGCACAATTCATGGCTATTATATAGCCAATTACATAGCCAAACCATATCCTAATAATTAGGGAGGTATAACAACAAATAACCCAGAATACTATTCACAGGTATAAAAAAACTTTATAAATAATATATTGTTAAAACAATATATTATAATAATATAACAATAATATTTATCACACCATTAGTAAATCATATTACAAACAGATACGAGAGCACTAATTTCCTAACATTCCCCCCTCAGTGTGAACATGAGAGAAAAATAATGGAACTTCTTATGCAACTTGCTGCCCGTGCATGCTCATGATCTTGGCTCACTGATGGTTTTACAAAGGCTGACCAAAAACCTTGGTATGAGCCCCTAATCATCCGGTATGGACCCCTGTTCATCCTCTTCAAGTATCACGATGCTACTTTTTCCTTGTGATTTCATCTTTCCATTATATTTTCACATTAGGAAAGTACATAGGAATCGGTTCACTTTATTACAATAGGAACATATTGTATACTGAATACGAAAAATGACAGGTACACTACAACTAAAAAAATCACACTAAAACAAAATGTCACAACCTCATTTTGCGGCCCTGTTGCTTGTGGCTGGTGAGAGGATGTTGCTTGTGCTTCATCCTCTTGTGCATCCATCCTCCAGTGTCATGCTACTAACTCAACAAAATGTGAACATGAAGCACATCTATTTTCACATTGAGATTATTCTTTTCTCTCCCCTCACAATGTGAAACACATTATTTTCCGGATGTCGGGTAACACTGAAAATACGTCTGTGAGACAATTTTTTATTTATTTTATGGACTCTAAACTTTTGATGACAACTCAAAAATTTGACAATGACACTTAATGACCACTCAAATCATGATTTTTGAATTGATTTTAATAAAAACAATAATTGACTCAACAAGAATTCCTTTATACAAAAAAATAAAAAATTGATTTACAATAAATATACATCTTGAGTATAGATTTATAAGACTATATAAGACTCAAACCATTGACACTTTGAGAGAAACATTTAATTGAAAAAAAAACACGAAAGGGCAATCTATGACATTTTAGTTTGGCTTATTTAAGAAAGGATACACAACAACCTTTATGACAACAAGACCGAGTCCCCACTATCAAAATAAAATATATAATCTATTTATTGAAAACTCACATTTACTATGACCATTTGACACTTCTAATAACAGAGTTGATTTAAAACCTAAAATTTCACTCTTGATGACACTTTTCAAGGATGCATTGGATTTATAAACCAAACACTCAGCAGTTTTGAATCACAAATCCTAGAGAGCATAAAAACGTTGTTTGTAGACTTCCTGGGACTGGAGGTGCTTCGGTGATGTTGTGGAAAGAGTCGTGGCCTTTGAGGGTAGCATTGTGAGTTGGAAGGATCGGTCCAGAAGTAGATAACATGTGGAGAGTATGAAATAAGTGGAGAGCTTCTTGGATGTTTAGCCAGATCATTAAAACATTTGAACCAACCTGTATCTGCACGCAAACATTTTTCACACTGAGTGTAGGCGTGACTCAATATAATTATAATTATATGCAAACTACTCTGATTCATCACCATTCACCAAGAGCTAGAGAAATGTCACTGTGCTACATGCCCGAATATAGAGATGCATGTAATGTGTGAGGATTGGAGATCATGTGGTTCTCATGTAACATCAATAGATGTTGGATCTGCACAGATTCTACCCTGAATTAGACTATGCTACACGTTTTGTTAAAACTTGTTGTAACGATCCCATATGTTCAAATTTTGGATTGGATTTAACACAGTAATAATGATAGATAATTCCGATGAGACCTCTAGTGTAGATGTATGAGAGAATGGTAATCTCGATCACTTTTCCATATCAAAATTTTCTCATGAAAAATTTCCAATGTTGAATCCTAACAGATCTAGATGCAAAAATTCAATTTCTTTTGCAAACGATTTTGAAAGAAAAATAGAATTTCTACTCCACTCCAAATGAGTCGCCTTCAGTAAATCTAAAAATATATGCAAGAACTGTTGCAACACTCGTACATGGAACTGTCATTACCAGGGCAAGAATATTTACAAAATTTCCCCTTGGAAATCTATTTCTGCATGGTACGAACAAAGAACAACATCGCTCTGATACCAAATCTTGAATTTAATTCAGAATGAACACACAAAGCAATATAATAATTATTCTATTAAACTTTATTATAACATTAAACTGCACAATTCATGGCTATTATATATCCAATTACATAGCCAAACTACCTTCTAATAAATAGGGAGGTGTAACTAGAAATAACCTAGAATACTATTTACGGGTATAATAAAACTGTATGAATAATATATTATAACAATATAAAAATAATATTTATCAAATCCTTAGTAAATGATATTACAAATAGATATGAGGGCACTAATTTCCTAACATCTATTGTGTTATCGCTCACATCTGTCACTTCTATACCCGTTTTCTGGTCAGGTCATAGGGATCCTTGTCTATCTGTCTTCACACATCTGTCGTCAATTATCTCTGGACACAGGTGCCCAGATGCTCCTATCCATCCTAGGTGCCCGTGTCCTCATTGTTCTTGTTCACATTTTTGACAGTTGTGGTAGGCCTTTTCGGTTTTTATACTCCTATCCCAAGGTTCTAGTCAGGTCACGAGTGTTGAAATCGAAGCAAGAGATCCCTATATAAACACAACATACCTACCATTACAATGAAATGCAATTTCTATTAAGGGTTATCTATATACATATCAAAAGGATTGTGTCTTAGTATTATTACTCTACATACACACTACATAGGAAGGAACGTTAATTTTTCCATCCACACATTTGCATCTATCTATCTATCACTCGTTATCTTGGCATCACCGGCGTGAGGGAAACGTAGGATAACTATTACACACACAAGCACATAAAACTACATTGGGTCTGAGATTAATACACCACTTGGTCATAAGTTCACTTTGTTGACAACCGAGGACAGTCTGACCCCTCATTTTGCATCTTTATTTTTTAGGATTTGATGTGGTTTTGAAGGAGATTATTTGTGTTGCAGATTTATAGGTACCTCGGCAATCCAAGTGTAACATATAGGTGATCATTGGCGAACAAGTATGAAACCATAATGACATTGAAGAAATAAGGTTATGATATTTTTTGTAGACTCCAACACCCCACAAAGGTCTTGGGTACCCCATGAGCCCTCACCCCTACCTAGGCACACTTGTCCAGGCCAGTTTGTAGGCTACATGATCTTGACCGAGCAGTTTCAGTTCCCTTCCCAACTTGTTCATCAGTTTGTTCCAGTTCAGATATACTTTGGGATAAGAAAAATCAAGATAAGTTCCCTCCCTTTATCATTTGATTTCATAATTTCATCTATTAAATTTGTTTAGCGAGTGTATTTTATTGTATGTCATTTGTAGCAGTTTCTAAACTTGGATTATAATAAAATAGTTCATATTTTATTGAATCAAATGTGTGGGATGGAATAGAATAGAATTAATTTCCTATGTTGTGTATGCAGATGTGATCCAACCCTTGTACCTTGTATGAGTGCTAGATGGATGCCTTTGATGCTCTTGTGCCTTTTGAATACAAACTTAGGTGGTCGTATGTAATGTTTAGTGTTTGGTCCCTTATTTTGAAAGCATAAATTTGTATTTATATGATTCCCTTATTTGAGTTTTGTAGTTGAAAACTGAACGGCCGACCTAAAGTAGTAAAAATTAATTAAGAAGCGAAATGGGTAAAAACGGATAAGAAAAAGGTAAAGAAGGAAAAAAGTGCCCATGAGGATAGGAGCACTTAGCACTAGTGTCCCAACTGGGCGCTAATGTCCGAGGCCATAGAAAGATAAAATAATCAAATTCCAACAAGAGTGTAAGATGTATAAAGCCAATAAAAGTGTAGAAGACAAATAAAAAGGCTAAAGGGAACTGTCAATTACTAGTTTTCTTAGTTACGAATCATGTAAATGCTAGAATGCTTTTATGACCTAGAAATGTACCCAAGTGCATAAAATTACCAACAATTAGGGTTTGACAACGACATATAGTTTTGGGAAACCGACAGTATTGAGAAGTTACAGAGCCAGAAACCAAGTTGGGCCAAGACCATATAGAAGGGTCAAGACCATATAGATGGTCATGGAAGAGTTATAAGGTCTTTCTCTAGGTCTGTTTCCAATTGTAGATACAAAATCATGCACTTGGGTACATTTATATGTCCTAAAAGCATACTGGCATTTACATGATTCCTCAGAAAGAAAAGTAATGGTTGAAAACTATCTTTGGCCTCTTTTCTTTGTCTCCTTTTTCTATTTGGTATTACACAACCTATAGCCCAGTCATAACTTTAGTTGTTTATCTTTCATAGCTTTAAACACCAGCGTCTAGCCAGGACAACAACACCTAGGCACTCATGTCCCTCCTGGGAACCTCTAACTCTTTCTTATCTTACTCACTCTTTTTAAATCTATTTTATCTTTTGGGCATATTTTTCACTTATGGATCAACCTTCCAGTTGTTGATTATGAAATTCAAACAAGGGAATCATATAAATATATAGTTAGGTGTTCAAAATCATTTATATCATTACTATCATCACCTAAGCTTGCATTCAAAATGCACCAAAATAACTCCAAGGAATCCGTCTAACATCCATCCAAGGGACAAGTGCTGCATCAACGTTGCATACACTATATAGGAAGGGGAAGTTCATTCTATTCCATTCAAACATGCTATAAATTTCTACATTCTAGCTACAACCCGCTATCAAGTGTAACTTGCACAAGGGAATTCTAGGGCATAATTTCTACAAACAGTCACCATAACTACATGGATTATGAGATGTAGTGCAATGCTCAATAGTCATAAGTTAACTCTCGGGGTGACCACCAGGGTCAGTTCGACTCCCCATTATACATTTTCCTTTTTAGGCTTGATGTGGTTTATGGGCTTGTGTAGTATATTTTGTAGGTCGTAGGTACCTTCAATGATCCAAGTGCAAATATTAGGTGATTAAAAATGAATAATTGTGACACCCCTATGACACACCATAAAGTAGATCCTGAGCTCATACGTAGTCACCAGTGCCCATACACCCTTAACTTATCCTAGGAGCCTGTGTCTGGCCTCATTCCTGCATTTTATAATTTATACTAATCATTTATGAAACTCTGCCCAACTTGTTCAACACTTTTCCCAGTCTAGACAATTTCCAGATCGAGCGTAAACCAACCAATTATCTTCATCTATCTCTTGTGCTTAGAGTTTTATATTTACATCTTAGTTTGCTTGTGTCATTTCTATATTTTAGAATTTATACAAAAATTGACTTTCTAATATTTAGTTTTAATTTAGAATTAATTAAATCATTTGGTGAACCCAATCACTCAAACCCTACCTTCTAATAATGCATCAAACTTTATCTCCTTCTTCTGAATTCATGGATCATTATACTTATCCTTATTTTACTCTAACCAAGGTTTTTGGCATGGCTACTACTCCTAATTTTCTGCAAGTTCGTATGGAACATCCTCATTTTTTACTCGAATATATGATCTGACCATCAATGTAGTCACCAGTACCACCCGCCGCACTCATCCTCATACAACTCCACCCCTTTTTGTCCCACCACCTATCACTTCTATAGTTTCTACCACTACCTTTAAGGGTTCCTACCTAATATAACAACTTAAGAATACACTAGAAAATATATCTTTATGATTTATTTCCCAATGCACTCGATTTTTGTCACACATTAAAGGCCACCCTTCGCTCAATTAACATTGAAAGCTATTATTCACCCATTGCACTTTCTCACCTCATTCAATATCTCAAAATTTCACCACATGCTATATATTTTAGTGATGAGGATATCCATCCTTCTGTTGGGGATGATCCATTTACACCTTTGGTTATCACTACTACTATTGGTGTCATCTGTATTAAGCATGTAATCATTGACAATGGCTATGATATAAAACTATGCTCTCTCTCTCTCTCTCTCTCTCTCTCTCTCTCTCTCTCTCTCTCTCCTCTCAGGAAAACAAGAATTATTGAAAATTTAATTAATAAATCATCTCAAGTCATTTGCGGCTATGATTCCACCACTCACACATGCATGGGTACCATCACCTTACCGTTACAAGTTGGGCTTAAAATGGTTTCTACTGTATTCTTTGTTATTGATTCCAAATTTCAATACATTTGTTTACTTAAAACACCCTAGATTCATACATTGCATGCGGTCCCATATATATTTCATTGGTGCGTTAAATTATTACATGATGGTTATGAACATACTATTGATGCAGACCCTGAGCCATTCAAGTTTTTTCGTATAGACCCCTTTACCACCATGCCCATTCCTCCATCATAACCTATTCCATATCACAACATTAATACATACGATGTCGGTCGATCTAGTGCTCTTACTCCTTCAACTACATCTACACGATTTTATCCATTCCTACTCATACTAATGATATCCTATCACCCATTATGTCTACCCTTACGGCTGCTACTTCTCCACCTATCATGGCTCTGCCTAATTTTACATCAAACTCCACTCCTACTAATATCCTTGATACTATTATTCAACAATATAATGCTAGCACTGATGATTCTATGACGAGGCTGATGTCATAGATATTAATGATGACACATGGAAATATCTTAAATTTAACCCTATTGAAGTTGATGACTCATATTTCCAGGATAATTTTGTTGCTATTAGCCTTGGTGAATATCAATTCAATTTTTTTCCTCCATCTATTAATGTCATGATTCCTTTCCAAGGAAACTGTACAAATATTGGGCACCTCTATCATCTACTACATCTCATCAGGTTCCTTCTTCTCCATGCCTGGACCCTTTCACATATACTCTCTTCATTATGTAAATATTATTAGCCTCAATCCCATTCGACCCCACTTGTTCTGATATTGTTTACACGCATGATGTCTTGGCTCAGCTAGGATTCACACTTGATGATATCCTTCCTCCAACCCATTCTTCTCACCTTTATCATGGATGCATATTCATTAATTTTTCTTATGCCCTCCGTGATTTCCATTTGATAGTACTACTTGCATGCACTCCTTGTTCCTCTCCGCTCAAACTTGGGCAGTCTTGGATTGATTACATTGGTGGCACAATGGATCCAATCATACTGATATTACATTTCCCATTCCTTTTGGTCGTGTCTCTATATGCAATGACTCCTTCTTGGGATATTATCAAAATCTTACTCGATGATATGCACATGATTGTCCACAACCACCTTCCACTCCAACAAAGAATACTAACTATAGGCATGTACAATTTATGTCAAAAGATATCTTTATATGATCAACTTCACAGTATTACTTACAAAGTCTCTAATACAAATCTAATCCCATGTTACGATCGTGACAGTGATGATCTCCTAGACGATTTTCACTTGATACTTGATGATGACATCACACATTTGGGGGGCACCTTAGATGCTTTCTTCCCCCTTCCTAAGGCACCAATTATTTCATCTATAATATCATGCATTTCACGCTTATGCTCCACATGCTACCCATATTTAGCAAATACTCTTACACATCTTGATACGATAATTCTTGTATCATCCAATTACCCTATGATGCACTCTAGTTCCACAGTTCATACTTGACTGTTCAATGGTCTAAATCTGGAAATGAACTCACATCCTTTACTCTTTACACTCTATACTTCATGATCTATGGAGTTCTCGGCAGACATTTTCAAACTCATTATGCCTAATGACTACACTCATAAAAATCTATACTGACCATTATATCAAAATTGTTGAACAAATAATTATAGAAAATTGCAGTAAGATCTCATAAAGTCATTCGGTGGGGATGACATCAATGCTCCTAGTTCACTCCGCTTGTGCATACCATTCCATCACATTACCTTTTATACCAATGTTGCATAACTAAGACAGACCACTCGTACACCCATTTCATGTCTTCTAGGGCATCTACATGATGTCCACTCTTACTCTCCACGTTCAGATTCAGGTGTGTCATTATCTTTATCGATGGACACTAGCACACGTGCATTGTCGCTCCTATCATTTGGGGCATCTTGTAGTGCTCTTTATGTTTGATTCTTATCAAAGTTATGAACATCTTACAATGCCTCGGTCTTTTCCAAACTGTACTCTCATTACTCAAAAGTAATAACCAAGAATCTTACTAGCCATTGAATCCAATTGAGTCCATTGGTGTCAAGAAATTCTTATTAAAGGTGTTATTATTCTCTATTATAAGACATACCATGCATAATAAGTGTTACCATGATAAACTTGCATAGTGAAATTCATGTATCAAGTATTTATCTATTACCATATCTATAGGGCCTCCATGGCTATCTGATACATTCCTTACCATAGCTCATTGTTTGTCCATACTTATAGGCTCTATTGTATTTCATTCTATTCCAATGTCTTACACATTTATCATTTTTCAAGTACTTTACCGGCTATTCAGCCTTGATTGTCATTATGCGCGATAGTTGAGATATACCAGCACTAATTGCACATCTGTCTGCTTGTAATGCATATGTCACTTGATACATTACTTTTTCTCTGAGATTACATGTTAAGCTACTTTTCTCTCTAACGTCTTGGTTCGTATCCCCCTTGGCTTTTACCTCTTCATAAACCTTATTGGTTTACCATGAACATCCCCTCCCCTCAAGGGATACATTTTTCAATCTTCAAGTCCCTGTTTTCAGGATTTACACTCCTCTTGGCTGTCGCATGCACCTTCTTGTGAGAGGGGCATACATCGTTGAAAAAATCACCCTATTGGTTTAGATCTACCTTGTACAATACAACACTAAGTGTGGACATACATGACCATACTTAAAGAATGACCTAGTGTGATCTGACTTGGGTCCTCAACACCACATCGATACACCATGCCTCTCCAACCTTTTTATCCTTAAAATCCTGACACCATGTACACCTCCCTTGAGGAAATCTTTTGTCCAGGGGGCACACGAGCACCTCTTATTAGATCAATAAAGTCTACATAGGCACCCGTTCTAGGTAGTTACTTATAGCATCTCTACATGATTTCTTTCACCTGAAAATGGTGGCATTTTATCTCCTATTATCAATCACCCATTCTCTTATTGCCTCTTAGGATCATCTAATTTTGGACCTAACACTAACAAAGCAGGGACAACTTCTGCAATGGTATTTAGTTAGGCATATCTCGTTGGAAGGATTAACACTTGAACTTTCTCTACGCCTCTTGGCTCTTCTCTTGCCACGAGATCACTGTTATCCAAAATTGCAGCCCTTGTAAATTTTCACAATTGTATATTAATTAGTATCATATCTTAGCATTCAAAGAATTTATGAATAAAAGCAGGTAAATGTTCAGATATTTGTTAAAGCAGTTTCTAGGGACAGTGATCTCTCAAACTGATTGTGGATCTTAAAATTCCAAACTGCTTAGTTAAAAATTCAATTCAACTAGTTTTTTCAGAAAATCTCAATTACATTGGCTTGGAGTATTGACTTCATGGATGAACATCAGTCACACTACTCAGCTGTTCCTCAGCTATTCTATGCATTGTCGCTATCAACATTGCAGGAGAAGTTTCATTGGTTTGATAATCAGTTCCATCACAGCCTTGCATACAAATGGGTCATTTGGTATTCTTGCAGTTACACTTAACGCCTCTTGATTTCCTCGGGGCTCTACTACTTACCTTGCATCACCACTTTTCTTATGTATTCTTGGATTTTATACTCAGTATGTCATATACATCTCTAGTGGTTTACACATATGCATCTTAGCTTGGTTTTTGTGGTGATTCATATAGCTATCTTGATTTCTGTACACGTCATGCTTTTATCGTCCTTATATGTCTTTACTATATCCTTTTCTAACTGGTATGGAGAAACCAGCGCTTGGATTCCTAGGGCCATGTAACTGGATCTACCTGCATGGACGACTTGGAACATCCACAGGTGCTTTTACCTTCTCATCATATACTACCTCCTGATTCCTTACGAAGCACTCTTACTGCAATAAGCTCGTATGAAGTATGGCCCTACATGTAACTTGAATGATACACCCTTTCGTTAAGATCTTTCGGGATTCAATCAGATGATCTAGCTACATGCAACATGTGTGTAGCATTATTTGATTAGACTTCTTATGCCAGCATGGTTAGGCTCCGTCAAACTTTGCTACCATTACTTTCTCTATTTGAAAGAAAAATAAATGGCCGATATCTTTTTCCCTGTTACTCTAAATTTCACAGTCACATTGTACCAATTAGTTCTAGATGGCTCAACTTCAGCCCAATTTCATGTGACATGTGTGATGCATGTCCCATTTGAAACCACAAGTAAATTTCATAGTCCAAAAGTCTGCACAGTCTTGCTGTAATGGTACCATTATCTTCAAAAATACAATTCATGTTGTTGGCAGTTGCAAGGTGAAATACTATCACATGTTACTTCCACTATCTTTCATGCGCTCTGGTTTATACCATGCACATCCCCTATCTGATGTAAAGTATCTAACTTTAGTGAATTAATCAGGGGAGATCTTTTAAAATCATACAACTAACTACAAAGTCATCAAGCATAAAGTTTCACCCCAAAAGTAAGCAGACATCCCATTGGGTGAACATAATCTTCACATGCAATATGCTCATAGCTATATTTACATATCTGATAGACAGTGCAAATACATAGATGTGGATACCGTCACAAAATGAACCATCAGAAAACCAGCATCTGAGGTTGTCTTTAGGCACGGTTTATTTCACTTAAGATTTTTCCATTCAAATAATGTGCACCTGTAGCTCATGTTATAGGTCCTCCTTTTTTTGTGTCTCATAAAGACAAAGAGGGGCACATATAGTCAACTTTTGGATCTATGTCTTTCTAGTTCATAGAATCCCTTATATGAGAATTTTTATAGTTACAATGTATGTCAATCATTTTTTACAAATGGGGGCTATGAGGGCTGCTTTTAGCTTAGGATTTCCATTTTTGGGAAATGCATAACTCTCCTTGGTAGCCTGAATCCCTTGGATTGTTAGAATAGGGTTAGATAGTTCATTAGAAGTTTCTTAAGTATGGTTAGGACATTAGGATTAATGTAGAGGATTACTAACCTTCATGGATGATTAAATGGGGGACAACAAGGTCTCACACTTAGATACAATCCCATATTACCTACAAAACACTGATTAATCATCCATTCATTAAGATGACCTAATCAGAAGTGGTGTTTTTGGATGATTGTAGGGGACTTTATATCACCCAAAATTGATAAATCACTCTTAATTGCATGAGATCACCCAAAAAACTTGTTATTGGCGTGATATCTACCCAATTAATAATGGATTATTACATTAATCATTTTTAGGAGGACTTTAATCTATCCTTTACACTCTTTATACATCATGTTCACATTTTCCTTTACTACTACTTTTACGGATAATTTTACATACTTTTAATATACTTTGCTCATAATTTAGTGTGAATATACGAGACTAAGTCTGGCTACATCTTTTACTCTTCTTTTTGCAATTGCCGTATTGAGCACAACAAGAAGTATTACAACATCACACTCTTTTCTAAGGAACAACAAAATTAGTACAACATCTAACATGCATACACTTCACCCCTAGGGTCACTTTCTCTTTCCAAGTTTCTCAAGTGTTGTCGCCTTACATGTACATTATCGGCGTGTCCAAATCTCATATAGAGGAATAAAAAATACCAATGCAATCAAAAGCTAAATATCAAAATTTAAATATCAAAAGGTAATATCTACTTTAGGCAAAAAGTCAAAAGTCAATCACAACCAAACATTATGTGATAATATGATTGGTTGTAGACACAAAATCATGCATTTGGGTACATTTCTAGGTCCTAAAAGCATACTAGCATTTATATGATTCCTAAGCAAAAAAAATAATGGTTGAAAACTATTTTTGGTCTCTTTTCTTTGTCTCTGATTTTCTATTTGTTCATACACACCCTATAGCCCAATCGTAACTTTACTTGTTTATCTTTCATGGTTGCATACACCAACACCAAACCAGGACAACAATGCCCATGTGCTCCTATCGCTCATGGGCGCCCTTGACTCTTTCTTATCTTAGTCACTCTTTTTGGGCCTTTTTAATCTTTTGGGCATATTTTTCACTTATGGGTCGGCCTTCCAATTGGCAATTACAAAATTCAAACAAGGGAATCATATAAATATATAGTTATGTGTTCAAAATAAAGGACCAAACACTAAACATTACTGTCATCACCTAAGCTTGTATTCAAAAGGCACCAAAAGAACTCCAAGGCATCCATCTACCATCTATTCAAGGGACAAGGGCTGCATCAACTTTGCATACAGTGTATAGGAAGGGGAGGTTCATTAAGTGCACCAAGATGGTGGACAATTAAGTGGATATAAAACCCCGAAATTCAGGCACCGCGCTCGCGCAACTATTTTTATAGGCTTGGTGATTTCTGAACCTAAAACCACACTCGCGGTTTGCAAACCGCGAGCGCAGTTTAAAACCACGATCGCGGTCCTCTGAGACAAAAAACAAACCCGCGACTCCTCATTTTCCCTCATTTTTCCTTTCCAACCGCGATTTCTCCTAGACCTTTGGCACTCGCACTTTGAATACCCCCTAAAAATTACTCTTTGGACTTGTGGATCGTGATAGTTTCAACCATGCCACTAAGACAAAGAGGTAAGCCCTTGATTTTGATCAATTTGTTTGCATTTTAGTTTTTTTTGTGATTTTCATGGGTTTTTAATTTTTTGTTTATGTATACAATTTTTTTGATTTGTCAGTTGCTCAACAAGCTAGTAATCCTCAAACCCTCGAAACAATCCTCAAAACCCTCCAAACATTCCGCAAACCCTCCTCCAAACATAGATCTGCCTCCTGTGGCTCCTTCTGTCCCCACGGAACCAACAGGAACACAAGCTGATATCGTTGGAAAAATACGACAAAATAAAATTGCCATTGAGAACCTTATTCAAAATATAAGACAAAATCATGCCACAAATCTGTCCTGCATGACTTTAGCCAACACATTGCAAACATTGATTGGTGAAGTTGACTTCGTAACCAACCAAATAGATAGATGGAATACCTTTAGAGGTGATTGTAGGAAGTGGTATGCAAATAAATTATCCCATGCAGCCGTAAAAGACAAAAAAATTGGAAAAGACCGCATTTGTGCATTATTTACTGACCCAAGAACCAATGCCCCCCCGCAGTTACTTGCAAATGGTTCCCAATCCATTGGTGCCACGATGACTAAATTAAGAACAATTTTTGGGACCGATGGTGGATGGTTTTTGATTATCCACCATGCAACAACAATGAGGTTCCCCTCTATTTTATGAAGAAATTATATTGTGAGTTCGTGCTTAATGAGGTCCCAAACTATTTTGACTTTTCTAATTTTTATGGGCGAGGTGGTGGCTCTGCATAGAGTAGACCTGGTGCATGCGTAGGTCAACCAAGGATCCCCCATGCCCCAAAACCCCCACTGCCTTCAGTTATCCCTCCTACAGTGAAGGAGGTTGTAGAGATTGACACACTACATGCATTGAAGGAGCTCACTGACACTCTGACCCAGCATAGTGAGAAGATTACATCTGTTGATGTTGGTGGAGGCACCAGTTCTAGTGCACCACACCACTGTGGATCATGTGGTTCCGTATGCACTGCGGGTGAGACATCATTTGCTGGATCACATGATTTCTTTTCTCTAGATGAGATGATGGAAGATGTTTTTGGAACTGGTGCAATGGATCCTGGTCTTTCACAGGTAAATGTCAAATAAATATTTATATATATATATACAATAGTTTAATTCATGTTTGAGATTTTAATATATATGTATTTCATTGTACGTTATGTACATACATGTAAAAAATATTTTTTAAATTTTATTTTAAATAACAAGAGCCGGTGAAGGAAACATCCAGCGTCAACATGCTAGCTACTGCAGCTGGGCATGTTACAAACGTAAGTTTCAAGTTGTACTTAAATTTCAAATTTCATTTGATTTTGCACTTTTATTATTATAATGTTTCACCTGTACATGTACATATTAATATATGTTTGTCTTTTATACGTGTAGGAACCTGGCGGGTCATCATTTGCTCTGGGAACTGAGGCTATTGGCATGACTCACGTGACTTTTACGCAGGTTAGTTTCTCTTTACACTTTCTAGTTCTAATTGTGGAAGTTCACGTGGATTATGCTTTGGCTCTGTTATGTGGCAGTCATGTAGATTAATATTGATTTGTACATGTTTTTTGTATAGCTTATGACTGCCAGAGAGACTACTCCATTTATGCAGACTGTGGAGGCTGCTGTAGATATTGCCATAGCATCTGCAGATCCACTAACTGAGGTACAATTTTTCAAATTTGTTAAATTTATTTAGGAATTATTTCTTATTACTTAAATCTACAATATCAAATTTTGTACATGAAATATTTAATTTGAAATTTAATTATTTGTATGTAGCTTACCTCTCATGAGTCTACCATTGTCCCTGCCATGTGTCAACGACAAATTGATATGGATCGTGACATTGCGGTAAGATTTCACATGCATTTTAACTAAATTCTAAGTTTCTAAATTTTGAATTTATTTTAAAAATATGGGTGTTAAAATCTTGTTGTTTATGAATGTGCAGGTTAGGTTGCAGGCTTGCTTAGAGACTGCCTAGGATCACACGGATGAAATACGTAGTAGCATCTCCCTCCACTACATCCGCGGGTCATGGACATGCTACTTCTAGCAGGGCGAAGAGAGGGAAGATGTTTCATGATTAGATTCATAGGACATGGATGTACATAGATATATATATGGGCCAGCTGGTCCTAGTTCATGATTCTTCATAGGACATTGTATATAGCCTTATGCGGCCGCATGTGGTCTTATATGTATGACACACTTGGTTCGAGATGTACACATGTTATGAACTTATATTTTCAGAGACGTGCGTTCAACACACTTAGTTTGATACATTATATATCTGGATGTGTTGGTTTTCATAACGATATTACTTCTATGTTTGATTCGAATTCATTGCACATGATATCCTTCTATGTATGTATATTCTATGTATATTAATTCTATATGTATGTTTGATTTAAAATTAAAAAAATATGGTGCAACAATAAGAGAAAATAAGCATATATCTCATGTACCATATTCTAGTGCAATAATAAGTTTTATGTATGTTATGGCATGTACATGTCAAGGACTGAAATTTCACATGTTGTTGGAGTTGTCAGTAGATTTTAGGAAAATCTAGGTAGAGAACATTGTTCAGCAGTGAAGTGGGAGTTTCACTACTTGTGAGGAAAAATAAATTATTTAATCACCTATAACAATATTGGTGATTCAATTTGTGGATATTTTGATTCATAATTTGTAAGTGATTTGGAAAAACAAAGATCGACTTCTAGTTATGCTATTACACTTGTAACTTGACCTATCAGTTGGATTTCAAAGCTTGAAAATATTACAATTTTTTCAACTACTGAGGTAGAATATGTAGCTGCCTATCATAGTTGTCAGGAGGTAATTTGGGTAAAAATTTTATTGGATGAGTTTTGAAGATATCAATAGAAGATGAAGGTATTGTGTGACAATCAAAGTGCTATTTAATTATCCAAGAATCTAGCTTATCAAAATAAGATAAAGCATATTTTAGTTAAGCATAATTTGGTTATCTTCTATTCATTTATAGAAAATGTGATGATTTGGTCATGTAATATATAAAGTGGACTGGTTATCAAGGTGGATATTATAAGATATGTGACAAAAAAGTTAAATTTTAGATCCCTTTACGACAACAGTTGTAATTGTTGAAAAAGTTGAAAAGTTAGGTTGTGGCACTGAACTTTCCAACAGGGGTGTGGGGGGGCTTCCCCTCACTGAGACCAAAAAATGTCAACAGGGGGTCTAGGGGGGCAGTGATGTCTGATCCTACACCTCAACTGTTTTTTCCTTCTTCAAATGCTCTATTTTTAGTAAAGAAATTCCGGTAATGTTGTTTTCCTAGTCTATTGAAAGCTGTAGGATGAGGAATCCTAACTATACTTGGAATAAGAGAGTTCAACTTTGACGGATGACTACACAGGTTGTACTATTGTTGAAAACGGTGCTCTCGCTGTTGTAAGTTCGAGACATTAAAAAAGTTGTAATTGTTGAAAAGTCCAGGTGGCCAGGTTGTACGTCGTTGCTTCCGGGCTTCGTTCGGGAGTCCCTCAAGAGCCCTAAGACCAAAAAATCATTCAACTTCAACGAGTGACTAAAAAAGTTGTGGCACCTAGTGATGTCTCGTCTGATCCTACACCTCGGTAGGGACACTCTAAATAGTTGTCTCAGTTTTTTCCTTGTTCCAAAAAGTGCTCTCTCTGCCCTATTGTTTGCAAACGTGACACCAAATAGTGTAGTTCGAACAGTGTAAAGTTGTATATTTTGTAAACGGTGGGTTGTGGCACCAAAAACTATGTGGACAATTAGGTGGCTGTAAACACTAGAGGAGGCATTATTTGGTGTGCACAACAACTTCGTTGCTTCCAGGCTACCTCGTTCGGGTGGAGTCCCTCAAGAGCCCTGAGACCAAAAAATTGTTCAACTTCGACGGGTGACTACGCAGACTCTATGACACCTAGAGATGTCTCGTCTAATCCTACACCTAGATGTAGGGACACTCTACAATATCCTATCTCAGAATGGTGCTCTCGCTGCCCTATTGTTTGCAAAGGCGAATAGTGTAGTTTGAGACAGTGTAAGGCTGTGTGTAAACGGTGGGTCAACGAATGCGTAGAAATGTCTAGGTGGCCAAGTGAATGCTAGAGGAGGCATCATTTCAGTGTGTGACAACGTTGTTGCTTTCGGGATACCTCGTTCGGGCGGAGTCCCTCAAGAGCCCTGAGACCAAAAAATCGTTCAACTTCAACGGATGACTACGTAGACTCCGTGGCACCTAGAGACATCTCGTCTGATCCTACACCTTTCGGTAGGGACACTCTACAATAGCCTATGTCTGGGTGGTTTTTTCCTTCTCCAAATGGTGCTCTCGCTACCCTATTGTTTGCAAACGTGTCGAATAGTGTAGTTTGATACAGTGTAAGGCTGTCAAAAGGTATATTTTGTAAATGGTGGGTCATGGCACCAAAAACTCAGACACATCTGAGTGGCTAGGTGAGCACTGTCTCAGTTTTTTCCTTCTTCAAATGGTGCTCTCGCAGCCCTATTGTTTGCAAACGCGCCGAATAGTGTAGTTAGAGATAAAGGCTGTCGGGTGTCGGGCGGAGCGTTCAACTTCGACGGGTGACAACTCCGTGGCACCTAGAGATGTCTTGTCTAATCCTTCACCTCAGTGTAGGGACACTCTACAATATCTTATCTCGGTTTTTTCCTTCTCCAACGGTGCTCTTGCTGCCCCTATTGTTTGACAAATGCAAACCGGTGGAATAGTGTACCAAGACAGTGTATGCTTTTGGAGTCACAATGGTATACTCTCGTTCGGGGAGTCCCTGCCCTGAGACCAAAAAATTGTTCAACTTCGACGGGTGACTACACAGACTCCGTGGCACCTAGAGATGTCTCGTCTGATCCTACACCTTGGTGTAGGGACACTCTACAATAGCCTGTCTCAGTTTTTTCCTTCTCCAATTGGTGCTCTCGCTGCCCTATTGTTTGTAAATGCACCGAATAGTGTAGTTTGAGACAGTGTAAGGCTGTCAAATGGTATATTTTGTAAATGGTGGGTTGTGGCACCAAACCGACTGTGTGGACACATCTAAGTGGCTAGGTGAATGCTAGAGGAGGCATTGTTTTGGTATAGAACAATGTCGTTGCTTCCGGGCTACCTCGTTTGGGCGGAGTCCCTCAAGAGCCCTGAGACCAAAAAATCATTCAACTTCGACGGGTGACTACGCAGACTCTGTGGCACCTAGAGATTTCTCGTCTAATCCTACACCTCAGTGTAGGGACACTCTACAATAGCCTATCTCAGTTTTTTCCTTCTCCAATCGGTGCTCTCGCTGCCCTATTGTTTGCAAATGCGCCGAATAGTGTAGTTTGAGACAGTGTAAGGCTGTCAAACGGTATATTTTGTAAACGGTGGGTCATGGACACCAGGTGAAACTATCGTTTTGGTGCGGACACATGTCGTTGAGCTACCTCATTGTCCCTCAAGAGCCTGAGACCAAAAAATCGTTCAACTTCGATAGGTGACTACACACTCCGTGGCACTTAGAGATGTCTCATCTGATCCTACACCTTGGCATATGGACACTCTACAAATGGTGCTCTCGCTGCCCTATTGTTTGCAAACGTGCCGAATAATGTAGTTTGAGACAGTGTAAGGCTGTCAAATGGTATATTTTGTGAACGGTGGGTCATGGCACCAAACTGACTACGGACACATCCAGGTGGCTAGGTCCTAGAGGAGGCATTTAGTGTGCGTAACAACTCGTTGCTTCTAGGCTACCTCGTTCAGAGTCCCTCAAGAGCCCTGAGACCAAAAAATTGTTCAACTTCGACGGGTGACTACGCAGACTCCATGACACCTAGAGACATCTTGTCTGATCCTACACCTCATTGTAGGGACACTCTACAATAGCCTGTCTCAGTTTTTTCCTTCTCCAAACGGTGCTCTCGCTGCCCTATTGTTTGCAAACGCGCCGAATAGTGTAGTTTGAGACAGTGTAAGGCTGTCAAACGGTATATTTTGTAAACGGTGGGTCATGGCACCAAACCGACTATGCGGACACATCTGGGTGGCTAGGTGAATGCTAGAGGAGGTGTCGTTTTAGTGCGTGACAAATGTCATTGCTTTTGGGCTACCTCCTTCGGGCGGAGTCCCTCAAGAGCCCTGAGACCAAAAAATTGTTCAACTTTGACGGGTGACTACGCAGACTCCGTGGCACCTAGAGATGTCTCGTCTGATCCTACACCCGTAGGGACTCTACAATAAGTTTTTTCCTTCTCCAATAGTGCTCTCACTGTATTGTTTGCAAAGCCGAATAGTGTAGTTTGAGCTGTGTAAGGTTGATATATTTTACAAACAGTGGGTCGTGGCACCAGACTGACTGCGCACATGCATAGGGATGGTCTTGTAAACACTTGGGGAGGCATCGTTTCAGTTCTCTAAGCTCCAAGTCCTTCTGGGCTACCTCCTCTGGAGCCAAGAACCCCCTCCACAGGTACATAAATCATTGTTAATTACTTCTCTTTTCTTGTAAAACAATGAAAGCTTCTCTTAGCTTCAAGAATTTATAATTCTCTACTAACAGTGCTAACCACGTGAAGGTGGAAGCTTTTCTGGCACCACTAACCTGCATATAAAAGTCTTAGTCAAAGAAATTTAAGTTTCAAATCAAAACCATACTAGATATATACAAAATACACAAATTTAATAAAATATATGAACTTAAATTTATCTAACTAACAAATTTATATATACCAAAGAAATTATATATACCAGACATGAGCATTGTAAATTCATTGCAATGAACCATCAGGATCAGATCTACTCTGAATAGCAGACAGGATTGCTTCATGATCTGACTCTTGAACCTTCCAAAGAATCTTGTTATTAGGCCTTCCTCGATATCTATACAACTGAATATTTGTCGCTAGAACTAGATGCGAATATAAGAGTATTTTCCTGTGTGTCTCAAAGTCTTCAAACACCCAAACAGAGGAGTTTTTAAATGGATATCACCGAAGCCAAGTTCCAGTAACTACCACTGACCCTGTAGGGTACTCAATATCTTTGCCATCTATAACAGGAGAAGTCAACTTCTTTCTTTCCTCGATGCAACGACATAAGAAATAGTTTGTTCCTTCTTCATTGTCTTTTGTCACAATAACTGCAAACACATGTCCTACAAAAAAAAGGTTTCAACTCAAATTTAAATTGTACATATTAAAATTTCAATGGACATAACTCAATACAAAAATTGTAAATAACCATAAATACCTTGTCGCACCAAAATCAAAATTTCATCAAAGTCCTTGGATATTGCAACTTCATCTGCAGAAACAAGTTGTAATGCTTGTGGAGGTTGATAACTAGCAAGCGGAGTTAGAGGCCTACAAATCCATCCATCGACCCATTCTTGTGAATCACACTCAGTTGTGATAAATTCGATACAAGATGCACAAAAACATGTCAAATTTCTTGTCCATGTGGCCCACGAAGTAGCGTCTGAGCTACAAAATGAGTGCATATCACTGGACCCAGTGAGTGTCATACAATCCTCGTAGTTAGTAATTTGTTGTTCCTCTATCAACCAAAAATATCTGTGAACCATGGAAATTTCTTGAGAACCTCAGGCCATGTTGTCAATACACCATTCCACTATGATCTTTGCATCTTTCAATTTAGCACCATCTTTGTACTTCAACTCTTCTCTTGCAAGAGCTCTTTTCACACATGCCCCTGCACTGTTATGCTCTCCTTTTCCATGTCCAGCCTCAGTGAAACTCCAAATATGTTGCACACCCATCTTGACGTGCATCCTGCTCATCCAATAAAACATTCGTGCATTCTTAAACTGAGACATGTAATTATTTGACCATATATAATTTTGTTTGAAGTGGATGTCCCTATCAGACAAGTTTCCATAAAATAACTAGAAACACCCTTGCACAAATTCAGTAGAATGAGTACGATCATCACTGATATAAAAATGGTACTCTCTTAAAATTTTCTGATCATTCTCTGTACTGTCAGGAGAATGTATAAATGTTATATGCATAAAAATGACAACTTGTACTGAGTTGTAATATTGTGATTGAACCTCCATTTGTGGTTGCAATGTGTAATTCTCTGCAAAATCAACCACTGAAACAATAGTACCAATAGGAAATGTGTCTTTGCATATCTTGAACTATTCATCCAACCATCGAGCTCTGTGTGTATGCCTAGCATACTCATAAACAATTTCATCCTTAAATTTTCTCATAAATTGAAAAACAGGCATATGTTCTGTAACTAGCTCACACCGTTTAGACTCTTTTCCATCTTTCAACTGGTATGCAACTGATTTATATTTATCAAACTCAACTAAATTATTTCCTATTGCACCTTCAATTTGCTCATGGATGTAACTTTCCAATTTAGGTAATCCGCCACATGTACCACAACTTCCATCTAAACAATCCTGACTATAAAAAAATTGTCTGACTTCTTTTTCACAAAATATCGTAGGAATGAAATCCCTGGAAGATATTGGTGGAACTTGAACACCACATTCCGATAACATAGTTTCAGAATGTAAAATAGAACGAATACATAAAAATTTAGCATAATGCATAGCAAATTCAACATGTTGCCTACAACAACAAGTGGTGTGAGCGTGGTTGATTTTCACATAGAATGGTTTTAACATTTCAAAAAAATGTTGACTAATTTTAATTTCCAGATGCTCTTGTTCAAACTTACGAAAAAATTGAGTTTGAGTCATATCTAAGAAATGCTTTGGATGTGGTTCGCGATTAATAGAACCAACTCTCTGTTTTACAACATCTCTTATATTAGGTTAAACTCTATTGTTATCATGCCAAAATTGAATAACAATTTCTCTTATATCATCAGTATTATATTTGTCCTTACGCGGTGCTCTAGTAGAAAATGCCCAAAAATCGAGTGGTATTGAGCGATTGAAGGATATTACGTCTTTCAATTGCTTTCATTAGAGTTTTTCGATTAACTTGCAACATTCGACTTGTTTGCGTAATCAAACGTTGTTTTTTTATTGATTCACTTACAACACTAGTAGCAAGTACATGACGCACAATATTACTATCCCTAGTGCGTCTCTTGACACCAACAGTGTGATATGCATCATGAAGGTTTTCAACAATTTTAGAGGTTTCACCACGTATATTAGATGTTGTCAATCCTAAGGTGTTTAATGTAGGTCTCATTTTATTCAATTTCATCAAACTAACCAACTGACATCTTTAGGAATCATTTAAAATTTCAAAATGATTATCCCAAATTTCAGTGGCTTTTCTTCTGATTTTCCATTCAGAAAGTTTGTCACACATTGGTTTCAAAATGTTTTCATCAATTTCAATAAAATAATTAGGTTTCTTACGGAAAATCCTAGGAGGTGTTTTTGTCAAATTTTGCTTGTCTACAGTTTCAACCTGAATTTCTTTATTCACATTTTCATTGTCTCCTTCAATTTCAACATTTGCTACATCACGAGTATTTAATTCTTCTTCAACATTGACAGTAAAAACATCTTCATCACGAGTATTTAATTCAACTTCAACATTGACAGTAGAAACATTACCTGGTTCCTCATTGCTTACAATAGTAGGGGTTGAAGATGAACCTCTTCTTGATTCACAAAGATTCTGCATTCGCTCAGCATTTTGAAATCTGTTTGCCTCTAATTCGTTTGGTGTTTTTTTACTTAATGACTTCCTTTTTTGACTTCGTTTCTTGTCTCCCATGATGTTTTACTTCCAGTGATAAGAAAAACGTGCAGAAAATGATAGAATTTCGTAGTAATTCGTACGGTAAAGTCAAACAGTAAAAATCACATGGTAATTAGAACATTGGGATGCGTATAAATATGATTTATAAAGCACGATCGCGGTTCTTGTTTAAAACCCGCGATCACGGTTTATAAACCGTGATCACGCTTCTTTCTATATCATCAAATCCAACCCTAAGGCTCGGGAAATCTTTGTTTTGCCCCAACCAAAGCTATGAAAGGTCATTATGAAGTGTAAAGGGTCAAAAAACTTCAAATTTGCTCTTCCATAGACTTGAACCATGCTAAAAAACTGAAAACATTTCACAAAAATGGTGCCATCGTGTAGGGGAGACTATTAGCTTCGTAGAAATATTGATTTTAAAGTGAATAGAATAAGATAAATATCATTTTATAATTTTTTACTAACAATAGGTCTTTAAGACATTTTTTCCTGTGAATGTTCATGTCTACGTTTAAGACTGCAACTTTTGTTTCGCTTATCAAAATGTGATAAAACTTATACCATCCCAAGCATGGAGAAATTCTATACACGTTAAAAAAAAATATTTGATTTTGATATTTTTTGATATAGTTATGGCGGGCAAACGGAAAGCGCTCCATTTTCTAAATCTTTTTAGACCACTTTCACGGAAAAAATCATTAAAAAAAAATATTACTCGAAAAAATACAAAATAAAATCCATCCCAAGATAGACAACTACATCTAACTTTTCACCAAAGGAAAAAAAAAAACAAGATTTGGTCATCCAAATCGTGGGCAAACGGACTACAATCTTATAGGTTTTTTCAAAAACAAAAACCAAGTCATATAATTTTAAGTGTTTAATATAGCTAAACTTGTCCATTTTTTTAAAAAATTAGTATTTTAAAAACTAGATTCTGGATGCTACGATTCATATTTATATAATTTTTTCTAATTTTGAGTGCGCGTATTGCTAATAATCCCTACAAGTTGAGATTTTGCTGTTTTTTGCAATATGACGTCCACTTATGACCCCTTTTTTGTCCACCAACTTGGTGCACATTTACATATTAGTTTGCGTCATTTCTATATTTCAGTATTTATACATCATTTATTTCCATAGTGACTCCGCAATATTTATATTTAATTCAAATTAAATTAAATCACCAGTTACAGTCTAAAAAACAAATCATGTTTAGGTTTAGATCTTCCTGTTCTAGTAGTGTATCCTTCCAAAACTTCCCAAAATCATCTACAATTAGTTAAATGCACTCATTCCGTTGTGATTTCAAGTTTTTATCTTGTTAATCATACCAGTTATAAGTATCGATGTGTTATTATGATATTAGCAATTATTTTTGCAAGTTAATTAATCAAAATAATCACTTGTTGCTAACATTACATCCTTTAGTGTACTGATTCTTGTATTTTAGATAAAGCTAATTAGGGTGTAAATAATTTTGATGAATATGAAGAACACATTTGTGTCATGTCATTATATGTTGTTTGGTGCTCCTATTTTTCATTTTCCTTGAATGAATTCTACCTTTTCTACTTAGTTCTCAATTTCAAACTCCCCTTTTTTGAAATTGGGAACTTGATCCAGTTATGTGTTTTTGCAATTAGAATCTTTACCCATTAAGGACTTGTATTTTGCAGATTTTGTCTTTTTCAGTTTTTGTTACATATTCGATGGAACATTCTGATAATTTTTGGTAGTGGGGAAATGCTAGCAAGAAGTTAACATTCAATCATATAGAAGGTACGTGAATTGTTTGACAAAATGCCTTGAATAGATTTGGTCTCATGAACTACATGACGTGCATAGAATGGGTTTTTTGAAAATGACTTCTAAACATTCAAGAAAATGCATTTTGGGAGATGTTAAGATAGACTCCACAACCTTTGTTTGCATACTCCCAGTTTGTGCCAAAATGAGAGCTTTAGAATAGGTTATGTCCTATTAGACATGTATACAAAATGCGGAGGCATATATAAGGGGTGTGAACTATTAGACGAAATAACTCCAAGAGATGTGGCCTTATGGAATGACATGATTGTAGGATATATAAAAAAAATGGCTTTTGTAAGGATGCTCTCTAACTATTTCATGTATGAAGCGCTCTGGCCCATATTTTGACACGTAAGCTTCATATATGATTCATTAACATGGAACCATGCAATTTTTAATGGATGATAACTATAAATACTTCAATGACATGAGTTCCATTACATCATTATGCCCGTGATTGATCATTATGTTTGCATGGTTGACATTCTACGTTGTATTAGTTATTTTGAGAAAACTATAAATTCCCATGAAATTGCAGATTAAACCTTTGGTGGTTGTGTGGATGTGTTTGTTGCTTTGTACTTGAGAGAAAACCATTACCATTTTTAATGCTCTTCTTGTCTAGAATAATTGTATATTATTGTAGTTCCGTTATATTTGTCATTTTGGTCTAATTACACATACAAGATAATGTCTAAAAATTTCTATATGCTTGTATATTTTGTGTCATTTATGTTTATGGGAGAGCTAATATATTACTGGACTCAATGTTTTTGTCAATCTAATTTGATTTTAACACTTCACATTCATTGCACCGTCAAGAATATAATCGCCGACAAACTTTACATATCTCTCACAAGTAAATATATAAAATACAAAATACAAAATATGTACATTCTAAAAAAAAAGAGTGGACCACTGTTCTCACCACACAAATGACAGTAGAGTACCCTCAAGCGGCAACAAGTTTGTAAGGTTAACTTTCTATTCATAGTTTTCCGTAGTCCATGTGCTCCTCATGTGCCCATCACCCCATTCATTTTGATGATTTGAATATATTTGGATTGTTCTTATCTGCCACTCATATTCCACATGCTGCTCTCCCTAATCTCTTTTTATTAAAGCTTCTGCGCTCTGCCATTGGGATTTGTCCCTTCTAACAAGTGATTTCTGACACCTCCATTATCTGTGCAGAATACCAGAAACCCAGAAAGAATACTCATTTACTGTCCCCAGAAAATTGCAGAAAGCTTTTTGTATGCTTCGGAAATGCATCGAAGTTGATAATACGGTTGGGAATTAAGGAACGTTTGGACGGCAAATGGGCCTTTCTTTGTTCCCCATCACTGCAATTATATGAAGACAAATTTCTCGCACTATTCTTACCAACTTATTCAAATAGTACCGCTCATTGATGTTCTTGAAACCAGTAGCAAGTCTGTCCATGGCATCAATAATTGCATGCCTTTAATTAATGGGACCCTCCTGCGCTGCATTATATTTACAAATCCCAAATGCAATGAGAAACATTGCCATCCAGATCTGGATGTCAATGATTTGAGTGACAATGATTTGAGTAAATGTATGTTTAACGTGGGTGGAAAGAGTAGGTAAAGTGCCTTTAAGACTCTAAATGCCTTTGGTCTTTTCCCTATCAAATGAGTTTTAAGTTTTTTTTATATCAATACTTGTACAGATGTCTTATCTACATCTACATGGAATATGCTTCGAGATATTAATTTTGAGTACCATATTGATTAGAAATTTCATCAAGTTCTATTTTTTTATTTTTTTTGGATAGTGACAAATAGTATTAACTATATTGTTATATTGGTTTTGTGAAAAACAAAAATAGGAGGAAAAAAGCCCAACACTGTCAAGATGTTATTATATTTAGATTGATTTTTTTAATGCAAAACTAAAAATAAAAAATAAAAATTAAATAACAGTTAAGTGGATGTCAAATTTAATGTTGAAATTGCCTTCTTATAATTAAATCATTGTCACATTTAAGGTCAATAATTACATGTCTTATCTACATCTACATGAAATATGTGTGAATATATCAATTTTGAGTACCATATTGATTAGAAATTTCATTACATTCTTTTTTTAAATTGATAGTGACAAATAATCTACAGTTATATTATTATATTGGTTTTGTAAAAAAAAAAAAAAAATCAGCTAAAAAAAGTCCAACACTCTCTCTTATGGTTAAGATGTCATTGTAGAAAGCCTCTCAACATAATAACCAAACTATAATATGAATGCCATGAATGATGGAGCTCTAGCTTACTCGTGGGGCTCTCATCTAATTTTTTAAATTATTATTTTTTGTAGATATTTATGTAAGATTGATATATTTTTATGAATACATAAGTGAAAATTGTTTAAAACAATGTTACGAGAATAAACTTATTTGATATAAAAAAAATTAAATTGTGTTTCTTTAATATTCTTTTTTCCAAAGTAGATATATAGCAAAACCTTTGCCCTAGGGTTCCAAAAATTATAACAAAGTAACCCCAAAGCACGCCCGCACACATACACATGTATATAGATGACAAGTTCTGGAATTATGAAGCTCATCTCATTAATGAAAATGTATTCCGGGTGTGTCATTTGTTCTTGGAAAACATACAATTATTACTTAGAAGCTATTTTTTTTTTGAAAAAGAGCTAAAGTCATGAATGTGTAGTCTCAACGCATTTATCTTGAATGTCAATACACATGTTGGACTAAGGAGAAGCAAAGGAGAATTATTTTTTCTTGTCCATGCATGTAATGCATGCTTGAAGCTACCAATCAAGTATGATTTTACTACAAATGTCGTTCCTTAACTAATCATCTTTATTGGTGACTTTTGTTTGTGTTTTTCAGCATGTACGACGAAAATTTTGAAGCTAGTTTGTTATTCACCAAACAAACTAATTAATAATGGTTGGAAATAACACTCATATTTTAGAATTTGGATTATTGTGTGTTTCAAATCTATGAATTGTGGGGTTGTTTTCTATAAGGCGATTAAATCTTCATTATGGTTCCAATTGTGGTTATTGTCAAAGTCATGGAGTCCAACTATGTCAAGGTGAATTATATATATGGTGCTTGACAAGTGTGTATGATACAGTTCACACTCTTGTAATTCCATTTCAATTTGGCCTTATTCTTATATGTCACTATAACCGTTGTATGCTTTAGCAATGCCTTTAACTTCTTTAGGTGTTCCCTCAACATACCGTGTATGGTGGGAAGTTTCAATTTATTCCCAATATACAATGTAGTTTAATGTTTACTCACACCATTGTATCTTAGAATGTTTCAAAATGGTTTGTACAATAAACACTTGGTCCAACATAAACCTTTGTATGAAGATGAATCAACAAAAGGGATTATAGAGTAACATGGGAAGATGTGTATAATTGCTTCAACCTACCTTTCATTCAATTTAGTTGTTTTCCTTTTGATTGTTGAAATACTATGTTCTTTCTACCTCAACGAGTGGAAATATTTCTAAAAAATAAGGTTGTTTATATATGCATCGATGAAGGATTGTATTTTAGGGTTTCCCCTACTACATCTTGGGACACATGTTTGGATATTTGCTTACCAACATATAGTGTAACAAATGTGTGGCTACATAATAATAGAGGGAGTTTTTGCATTTTATGGAACACATCATGTTCAAATAGGTCATAATAAACAATAGTTTATGTTAGGAATTTGTTTTATACAACCATGTCATGGCTTTGGATTTTAACAATATCATATATCCTTGTTAACATATGTTGGAAACTCAGATTTTTTTTAACTCTGCAAATATCTTGAACTCAAAGAGAATAAATCTTTTTCTTTGTTATTCAATCACGGATTACAATGCTTCATAAATGGGAAAAAAACTCCCAACTTGAGTTTCCAAGCAAACTCAAACTAACTTTGACTAAATCTACTCTAGGTGGCAAAATTTACTATTTTTAACAGTTTACTAGAACCTGCGATTCTTAGTAAGTTCACATGCTTATTCGTACGGGCACGAAAATTGCCACGCATATTCTACATGCCTAAATTAGAGGAATTTACAAATTTCTAACCTACTATGCATGCAAGAGACTAAAATTAACTAATGCCCTAAAATAGGAAAAAACCGGATTACAGCTTAAATCCTAATTTTTGGCCTCCAGATGGTGGATTTCGGGCCCGAAAATTTGTAGAAAATGGCTCCAACCGATAGGGTAGGTTGACCAGTGCATTCATCACATCGAAACAAGCGGTTTAAAATAAATGGACTCAAACGAACACCCGTATCAAAAGTTATGACCATTTCAAATTTTTACTAAAAATAGTGCATCATTTTTTTCTTTTTCTTTTAATGCATACTTTACTATAAACTTTCAAACCCAATGTAATGTAACATATTGCAACCGATTAGTAGTCAACATTGACATACTATATTAAAATTATGTTTGAGTCATGGATGTTCACTATGATAGCATTCCAGGATTACATGTATAATTAACACGGTTAACATGTCTTATAATCAACACAATGCTTCATATCTGATAGTAGAGTGGTTCCCTTTATCCTTCAACATGTAGCTTCACTGCATTTGGTGCGATGTTGCATGCGATTTACAAGTTCTTTATAATATTTTAAAGCATCAAGTGTAAATATCTCATGTATGGTTAACAAGCACAAATACTCAAGTTTGGCGTCATGGATCATGTAGTTGATTTCAGAAATGCCTCATACACTATAACATTTATACCAATAAAAGTAACATCTCTAAGTTTTCCTTAAGTAACCTTAGTGATGGGAATTTTTTTGTGAGCCAAATTAAGAGTGTTAAAGATGGTTTTTGAAGTCAAGACATCCTTAGGGAAATGTTGACTAGCCTCTAGGTAGGGATACATTAGCATGTCTCCAAGGGTCGAGTTTATCTTTTCTTGAGGGAAGATGTTGAAAAATATTCAATACATCTCAAGGTGTCTAACCTTAGGTCATTTCTATTAAAAGCACATATAAAGTCACCAAAAAATCGAAATTGTGTAATATGTATTGAAAGAGGTTCATTTGGATCTTTTAATTAGGGGACTTAAGTAGTTATGTTTATATTAGTTATAAGTGTGTAACTACATGTACTTAAATTTCTCAAATGTGCATTCACATGTCCATTATCAATTTTATTGTTACTTTTATTCTCACCCAACTATAATTGAAACCAAGTCTTATTATTTCTACTCAATATTTTATGCTTGCAACTAGACTACAACTTAGCTCATTCAAAATTATACAAATTAGAATAAGACAACTTATTTCAACAACTCGCTTAATTTTCAACTTTTAACATTACAATATAATTTTTCATCTATCAATGAATTTAAATATTTAGATTCAAATCCAAAATCAACATTGTTCCAACACATTTAATGGGTAGGAGCACAAAAGTTTCCATACAACTATGACTTTCACAGTTTTTGCATCTCTTATATGAAGATAAAAATGAAAGAGATGGATAGTTAAAAAACATTTCAGCTATTTCCATTCTCCTTCTATTACAATGACAACAATTTGTGCAGTAAAAATATTCAAGAAACTTAAGATAAAAGGAAGAGATAGATTCACAAACTTTTCTGTTACACACTTACATCATTAGAGTCAAAAGATTCACAATAGAATGTGTACACAATGCCTTTATTTTTAACCCATGTTCTCAATTCAATATACAACTTGCAATGATTTTAATAACATGGTATATTTTCATTTCCAATAATGTAGTAAATATTTAAGTAATATTGGCTTTCACATGTAATGAAGAGAGCACAACTTGCTCCATACAAAAGGGTTTTCACACTCTTTTCATTTATTTTTACTTCTAACTAAAATCAAATTTAAAATCAACACTTGATCTTAAATGAATCACACAATCACTTTCAAATATGAAACAATCTCTTACAAAAATGATAAAAAAATGCTTCCAAATAAAGGATATGACAACAATAATATTGCTCACATTTGGAGACAAATACAAGCACATAATTGATCACTTTCAAGCTCACAATGTTTTACAACAATTTTATTTATTTATTTTTACATCCCAACATCTTCCAAGAAATCCATCTAGTCTTTCAACAAACCAAAAGAGAGGTGAAGGCAACATTTACCTTCCATCCTTATAATGAGGGGAAATATTTTCCTCCTTGACCCACAAATTTACCAACTCACACAATGAATCAAGGGCCAAAAATTGATAAATAAAAGATGATTCAACACCCAACAAGAACACAAACTCGTATCCAACTTGCACAACTAAAAGCAATAAGTTTGTTTGGGAAAATGAGAAGGTGAATACCACAATCCAAAAATTAAATCAACACAACACACCTAAGTGATCAAATGGTTTTCCAAGGGGAAGAAAATGCCATTAATTATCTCTTATCCCTCCACTAAAGGAGGTAGAGTAACCTTTGGTTCCCCTGTGATAACAAACATGGATGTAAACTACCTTATCCATCGACCAAGATTTCAAACACTTATCCCTCCACCAATATTTCAAGCATATAACCTCCACTAAGGCTATTCTAACCTACCATTATTTTCTCCACTTAAAAACATAAAAAATCCATACTCCATATGGAACATTATCCCTCCACTAGTAGCATAAATGATTATGAAACCATACAAGAACTCTTTGACAATCCCGTATGGGGTGCGAATGCAAAAATCACAACATTTAATGAATCATCAACAATCTCATATGAGAGACAGAGAGAGAGGAGGAGAGAGAGAGGAAGACGAGAGAGAAGAGGTGAGATAGAGAGAATAGGAGAGAGCGAATATAGAGAGAGAGCTAGAGCGATAGAGAAAGCTAGAGCTAGAGCTGCGATATCGTATCGTATCGAGCCTCTATATCATGCGCTCTACTTATCGCGCGCTATCTCTCGCCTCATCTCGATCGCGCCTTGACTGCGTCTCTCTCTCTATCTCTCTCTCTATCTCTCCTATCCTCTCTTCTCCTACTCTATCTCTCTTCTCTCGCTCTTCTCTCGTCTCTCTCTGTCTATCTCTCTCTCTCTTCTCGCTCTTCTCTCTCTCATCTCTCTCTCTCCTCTCGCTCTCGGCTTCTCTCTCTCTCCTATACTCTCTCTGCTCTCTCTCTCCTCTTCTCTCTCTCTCTCTCTGCTCTCTCCTCTCTCGCTCCTCTAGCTTGCTCTCTCTCTTCTCTTCTCTCTCTCTCTGCTCTCCGCGCGCTCTCGCGCGCTCGCCGCCTCTTCTCGCTCGCCGCTGCGCTCTCCGCTCTCGCTCGCTCTCTCTCTCGCTCTCTCTCTCTCTCTCTCCGTCTCGCCGCGCTCGCTCTCTCGCTCTCGCGCGCGTGCTCTCGCGCTCGCGGCTCTCGCGCGCGCGCGCGGCTCTGCTCTCGCGCGCAGGCGCGCGCTGCGCGCTTCGCGCGCGCACTGAGTCGCGCGCGCGCGGCGCTCGCGCCGCTCGCGCGCGCGCTGCGGCGCGCGCTCGCGCTCGCTCTCTCTATGCGCTCTCGCGCTCGCAGCGCGGACGTTAGTTTCTACTTACCAACACAAATAAAGAGGATAGGCATAACTCTTAAGCATCTTGACCCCAAATTTTTGAGTTCACTCCAAGCAGTTCAAGCATGCACTCCAAGAAACAATATTCCAAAATCATATTTAAAATCAAAATGCATAGCCCCATAACAAGTAACAAGACTAGATTAAATAAACAAAAATCCCATTTGGAGCATCCAATAATATCATGACATGTGGCATGCTCCAAATCCCCATACAAACAGATACTCCAAAAACATAACAAAGATGCTTAAATAACTGCATGGCCCAACTTTGCATACACTTACAACTCAACCACCCTCCATTAATTGTTCTTACATTATTAAGAAATATAAACGTAACCCAAAATCAACCAACCAAAATTCATCAAATGAAGAACTAAATGAAATTTCAATCAAAGAGTAGATCTTGTAAATTCGTTAGGTCATTCCTTACATCACATTAAATGTAAAGGTAGTTCACAATATTTGAAGGAAAATACTAAGGTCATTTTGATCGCCCAAGTGGTTAGAAGGCCTAGAAAGGTACTCCCACACCATGGGTAGGAAAGTGGTGAGGTTTTGGGAGTGTGGGATAAGGTTTACTTGTTTCAGACACTACTTAAAATTGGCCTCTTTAGCCAAATTTGAGTTTTCCAAAAACAAAAACTCGTAACAACAAAAATCAATTCACAAGAAGCCAAAAAATGTAAACAACATCATTAAGCTAAATAACACAGAACCCCACATAATCAAACTAATTATATAATACAATTAAAATTAAGGAATGGCTCCCATCACTTCTACAGTCGTTTCTTATTCCCGTTAGTTTCCATGTGATTCATCTACCAACTCAACCAATGATGCTTCAATTTAGGGTTCTCTTGGTTGTAGTGGCACATCCAAATTGAAGAATCCCCCTCATGATCAATTCTTGGCCAAGGATGTTTCTATTTTAAACCCTAGATCTAGGGTTGTTGGATCGGAGTGTTATTCATCAACGTTAGCTATTAAGGTATGCAATATGGACCCTATTCTAGTTTATCTCAATGCCTAGATCTCTAATTGTTGGAAAACTTGTTTGTTTAGTGGTCTTTCTATTTATCCTTGTGTCAAAGGATATTTCATTTTTATTTTTGATTCGGTAATATATTGGGAGGCGATATTGAATTTTGTACCATGGGCTTATCTCTTATTTTATTACAATGGTGGTCCCATATTTTAACCCCTTAACACATGAATTTTCAACTTCCCCAATTTGGGTGCAATTTCCCAATCTCTCTTTATGTTTTTTGGGTAGTTCTTATCTCTCAACTATTAGCAATACCTTAGGGGAATACATTTCAATCGTTTTAGAGTCAAGGTATCTCAATCATTCTACTTATGCATGTATTTATGTGGAAATGGATTTATCCAAAGGAATAAATGCTAAAGATTGGGGTTTCACTTGGGTCCAAAAATTAAATTTTGAGCGGATTACTTTTCAGTGCAACTCTTATTTTGATGGTCATTTGGTCGAATCTTATCCAAAAATGTGGGAATCTCTTTCCCAATAGAGTAGAAGGTCTTCTACATGGTGTAAAGGGGCTAATTTCCTTCATCACCATGTTTGTGTCACTTCATAGGGTCAAGAAGTGGTGGATGATTTGGTTAAATATTTGGAATCCTGTAAGAAAAGGTCTATTAACCCAAATATGTTGGATTTGTAGTCACCTAAAAATGTTCCTTCAGTGCAAAGGATGGATCAAAAGTTTTCTACAACTATGTATTATTTGAATCCTAACACCTCTCTTAAAAATGCTATTGAATCCACTATGGCTTCTTCCCTAATGGTCATTGGCCAATCATTTGAGCCTAATGCCCTTGTTCCCTGTCTCTTTCAAACTCTTTTTCCTCTATGGAATCAAATCAGTGGACTTTGGTTAAAAAAGAAAATCTTCTTTGAAAGATAAAAGCCTTATACAAAGTGCTACAAGAGGTTCTATAGGAGCTTAAAGGATGGGGATCGAAATAGTCAAAGATGTGGAAATTATGTGTAATTACTGAAGCTGTAAACATTTGTTGATATGCATAGAGTTTGATTTTTAGGGGCTAATAAGACTTGTTTTTCTATTGAAGATCTATTTTCGGTTTTCGAGGATATGAGAAGCATTTTAAATATTTTAAGAAGTTTGGGTGTTTTATTACCTTTGTTGTAACACTGATATTATAATGCTTATATTAATCATGATTAATGAAAGGGTGAGAGATCCACTAGCCCTCTTATTTATTGATAAAAAATGGTGCATAAAAAAGGAGTACTCCACAAAACATAGAAGGTAACTAATTAAATTAAATTTTTAGCATGGTCAAAATAAAAACTCAAGGTCTAATTTCATCGTCGAGTGACTCATGTTGGTCGGTGAGTCTCATGTGAGTTGGCCTCCCTTCATTCTATTTTGGTATGTTTTTTTGGAAGATCTCGTGTACTTTGCCTCTATACGCACATTCCACAAACACATCATACCCTCTCAAAATAAAAGAATCAAATCTATCTATATCTAAAATAAGATATTATACACATCATCTATGCTACATATCTAATCACATATCTAATCTAACAACAATAATCTCAAAATATGATAATAACACATCCATCAAATATCATCATATAAAAACATTTATCTAATATCATCATCCCACATAATGTCAAAATAATCCATGCATCATATTAACATGTGTCACAAACAAAAAGGTAGTGTCAACATAATCCACTGAAACCAATACAAATGTATAGGCACCCTATGTCAATATCATAAGTACAATGAGTGATAAAATAAGATACGTATTATAAAGTAACCTAAATATTGCTCAAGAGAAGTGGAAACTACAACAATAATCTATGGTGTAGAATATATCTTATAAAGTGCTTGAGAGAAGTTGTATATGATGTATGCAAACTCACTGTTTGTTGATGTGTTCAAAGAGTGATTTAGGAATTGAGTTCTTTGTTGTGATCTCCTAAATAGTCCCCAAATCAAAGTATTCTCTTTGAATGGGTGGAGTAATTGTGCTTTTATATGTGATTATTGTGTTATAAATATTCCTATTCTTGTTATTACTCACATGGCTCATTTGATTATTAAGTTTTAATATGTTTGTTTATGGTTATGTGAGTTATAACAACTCACATAAACACAATATTTTTTTACACTAATGTAGAGATTGACTCCTAATATTAAGGATATACAAGATCCTACTTGTATGTATTGTTCTTAGCATGATAATTAATCAACGTCAGATTATTATGTGAAAATCCTACTCTAATCTCATTTTGGTATCAGAGTAGGTCTCAGTCTCCTTATGAGAGATTTCTGCGAGCATGGTCGACAAGATTATTGGATCAAATTTTATAGATGCACCATTATTACATTAAATATTATTTGTTTGTGTATCAAAGGCATCTGCTAATTTGTTGACTATTATCACTCTCTTGTGTGTCTATAGACTTTCTCGATCTGTGCATCCTTTATTATATCACTAGAACATGGAACCCACACACATACATTGAAAATTATAGCCTTTTTTAAATTCGGAAGGTCAACTCATGTGATCGGGTATATCAATACCATGAATTTTATAAAATTTCAAAGTCTCCAATAGACGTAGATCTTTGTAATACTGCAATGTGTATATGTGTGTGTAAATCTTATTATGATCAGGTACACTTGACAAACCTTTCGATCTGTATAAATGATCAGTCAAATTTGAATTTAATTTTTATTGAGCTCCACCAAATTTCCTGTAATTTTTATTGGGATCCTTCTCCGTCAGGTATATGAACTAACAATCGTGCTTCTTCAAGTAAACAAAGTATACATGCATTGAGTGGATTTGGTTTGACACAACTGTCAAATCCCAACTTAATGGAAAGGCTTAAACAGCACGCACAAAGATTTTACATCTCCAATCCCACATATTTGTCAATAACTAAGGTGTGGTTTTATGTTTTTTAAGAGCATTTTAATTACAATTCTAATAGCAATATTTAAATACTTACATCTCGTAAAGCATATTTCGAAAAGCATATGGCTTAAGCCATCAAGAATGTTCAATAGAAATCGTCGAACTATTTGGTGGAGTGGTTGAATGGTGTATAATATTATACTGGATGAAATTTTTTTTACAGTTTTTTTTATAATGAAAACAGATCTTATATTATATTAATTCAATGAGATACAAGATAGATTTCAGCAAAAAAGTGGATGGTATGAAAGCACGCCCCAAAACCACAAACAAGTTAGGCTGAGCCTAGGTGAACAAGAAACAAACTAGGTTGAGCCTACGAGAAAACAAAAATTAGGCAGTGCCTAGAGGATTACAAAAGACCAAATCAAGTAGCAACAATAAACATGCCCGAAGCGGGCGGATCATGATCATCCGACCAACCCGAGCTAGGTAAATCTTTGCCAACATCCGGAATATCCCAGCCAGTGGGATTTTCTTCTTCCTGGTCTTCCTCTCCTCGAGTGGGGATGGCAAGGCTAAGGTAAGGGAACTTGTTGGAAGACAGTGGTGACGATGGCAGGTTCCACCCATCATTAGTGCGCTATGGGAAGGCTACAGGAGAGCCCCATATGTGCTGGTGAGTCGCTGATCCCCAACCATGTTGGCGAGCTGGTGAAAGAATCCTTTGTTGGTGAGGGCGTGGTGACCCTCGATCACGCGGGTGAGCTGGTGAATAACTCCTTTGGTGAAGAGGGCTCGGGGGAGCGCCAAGCCTAGATGAAAGTAAGTTTTTGTGAATGACTACGCTGACCACCATGGCCATGTGGTGAGGAGCATCGAGTTGGAGAAGGTGGCACACAAGAAACATTAGATGGGGCTTCCCCCCAGTGTTGCAGCAGGGTATGGAGGTGTTCCACCTCCAACACAGCTTTGTTCGCTTGGACTTATATCTGCAACAACACATTTGAGATCACCATAGATTTTTTATAAATGGAAAAATGTTGATCAACTGCAGAATTAGCAAAGAAAAAAACATTTCTTTCTTTCCATATCCAAAAAATAATTTCCCCTTTGAAAACATGCCAAATCTAGGTGAACATAGGTAGAAGCTTTGGATTATGCCCTAAAAGAATATGTTGTCAAGTAAAGTAGTGTGGTCTAAGCGGAAAGAAGAATGAATGAATCTAGTTCCAGGAAAGCTGAGATTTCAGACAAGACCATAAAAGATGCAGAATAATTTCCAAATGGCCGCAAAATGGGAATTTGGGAGCTGGGACCCCAACTTGAACAAGACGATCCCTGATAGGGAGACCTTGGTGTAAAATACACCAGAGAAAGTGGACAATCTTAGGCTCCACACAGATCGACCAAACAATGTAAAATCACCTACTCTATGAGGATGAAGTAGAGTGAAGTCCCCATCGTGTGTTGAGTTTATCCACAATGGGCAAATGAGGTGAAATCCAGCGGTAGCCTTTGTTGAATGAGTAATCACGAAATGAAGTATCTACATACCATTTCCAGTACGCCCACTAAGGGCGAGAAGAATGAACAACAATTTTGTGCAGCATGTGGTCAGGGACCAAGCTGATCACTTCATTATAACTAGCCCGATCCTGGTTGGATAGCCAAAAATGAGTTTTAATTTCAGGTCAAGAGAACCAGGATTAAGAGTGTTTACAAAATATATCTTGAACAATGTGAATTCCACGTTTGAAAAATTTGAGAGTGGAGATTCCCATAACTTCTGCAAGACACTTATCCTGCGTCTAGAATATTGGTGACCACCAAAGAGAATGATGGTTAATGGAAATCCCATTACGAAAAGCATTACCTTTCCATCGGAGCCAGAGTTTGATACATTCCCATGCTTCCCAAATGCTATTGAGTGCAAAGGTGCCAATCAATTTGACAGGAACTGGGGCTATGAGCAATTTGATAAACCCCAAACCTTTCCATGCAGGGTGGCAATAAGGTGAACATTTTTCAATGCCATGTCACAGGAGCACTTTATAAGATTCTAAGCCAGTGATGCTTCTAGCAATCCATTTTGTGCATAGTGCCCGCCCTTGGCGTTGAATGCCAATGAGGTCTAGTCCCCCAAAATTACGGGGAAGGCAACATATCTCCCAAGCCACATGATGAAAACCTCTTCTTGTAGAGGCATTAGCCCACAAAAAGGCTTTGAGAAGTTTTTCCAGCTTTTGAATAGAGGCTTTGGAAGGAACCCAACACAAAGAGTAATGAATGTGTGTGGCCGCAAGAACCATGGAAAATATTTGGAATTTCCCAGCAAATGATAAAGGTTTGGGAAGCCAATATTCCAGTTTTTTGGCCACTCTTTGAATAACATACTACTAGAGCTTGGTCGGAGAGGCTTGAAAAGCAAAAGAAATACTAAGGAATTTAAATATTTTTCCGTGAGCTAGAATCTTCCAATCAAAAGTGGCGAGCCAATCAGGAAAAAGAAGGAAAGATTGCCAATAGCACTGGATTTTTCGCCATTGAATGGAGGAACCAGACGTTAAACAGAAAATATCCAGGCATTACATGACATTACGAATGTTGGCTTCATCTTCAATGAGTGCAAGAAAGGAATCATCTGTGAAGTGACCATTTAGCAATTGATAATTAGTTGTAGAAGGTAGTGTGATTCCCCTAACAATCCCTTGACATTTGATGTGGGCCAATAAATACCCAAATCCTTCGGCAACCAACACATAGAGTGCAGGAACCAAAGGGAAGCCTTGGCGAATGGAGCGAAAAATCCCAAAGGGTTTTGAGCTGATGTCATTGATAGTGATATGAGTAGAGACATATGTAAAAAACATGTTGATAGATTGAATAAAAATGGGGCCAAAGCCAAAGGCTTGGAACATGGAAAGAATTAACGACCATTCAATCCGATCATATGCTTTATCAAAATAAATTTTATGAACATGGACAATTTATTAGATCTGTGAGCCCACTCCATGTCCTCCCAAAAAAATGATATTATCCAAGATATAACGACCCTGAATGAATCTTGTTTCTTCTGGCTGAATAACATTAGGGAGGATTTTGTGAAGTTGCATAGCCAAGGCTTTTGTAATGATCTTGTTGGAGACATTCAACAGGGTGATAGGCTGCCAACAAGTAATTTTATCTGGGTCTCCTTTTTTAGGAATGAATTTAATATTCCCCTTGTTGACACATGGCCCTTAGGACTGGTTTTGAAATCCCTCGAGATATACTTGAAAAAGGTCTTGACTGACCGAGACCCAAAAGGCTTCGTAGAACTTGCAGGGAAATCCATCGCAGTTTGAAACTTTTTCATTGGCCATTTGCATGGTAGCATCATGAAGGTCTTCAATGGTGAACATTCGGTCGCATATCACCTTATGAGGCTCAGAAAACTTGCATGATACAACACCCAGACATTGATCAAGAGAAACTTTTCGAGCGACAGAGGGTTGTTGAGCTTGAAACAAAATCTTGTAATGACACACAAAGGCTTACATCATAAGTTGGGGATCAATAACCCTAGATCCGCCATCCATGATGGCCTGAATTTTTTGAGATGGTTTCTTGGCTCTGAGGGAAAGAAATAATTCTTTCGAAAATCAATCACCAATTTTGAGCCAGTACAACCGGGCTCAGATTTGTGCTCCCCTAGCATTGTAATTGTCAGCAATTTGAATTTGTTGGTGAAGCTTTGCAACTTGAAGTTGCAGAGTTTCAGAGAAGGGGTTGCCTTGAAGAACCACCACTACTTGACTAAGAGACGAGGTGGTAATAGAGTATAAACGATGCCTGATTTGGCCAACTATTTTTCATAGATTCTAGGGAATCTAGTTGTCCGAGTCATCGCGTCCTTCGACCATTGGATCTAGTTGGTATACATAGGTGGATGATAATGTTGGAAATGAATAGGCTAGGGAGTTAAGTTCCACACACGCTTGATATGATTGAGCTTGGGCCCATGTTGCATCAAGGCAATATTAAGGAAGAATTGGCCTTTATGACAAAAAGTACATTTATCATGCCAATTGATACGCAATTGTATTAGAGAATGATCCGAAAGGACAAATTCAAACATGAACTCCATTGGCATGGAATAAATGCTATCAAACTCAGAATAATCTTGAGCTAATAGCATAGCTCTGTCAAAGTTTAAGTACTCAATCTGTCCCTCCTCTGAAATTGGACCAAGTAAACCATGCTTCTGATGTGGGTGTGTTAGAGGCGTTATAGTCGTAAAACCCAAACTTATTACGCATAAAAAACCACACCTCCCTTTCGCCAGCTATTCACCTCATCAGAAAGTGGCCACATTTATCAGTGGGTGACTCAACCATATTAAAATCTCCACTTATGACCCAATACGTGTCAGGAATTACGCTAGCGATCCACCACCACAGATCGGCCCTTTTAGCCACATCGTTAGAGGGCTTAAATATTAATGAAGCCAAAAGGGATGACCTGTCAACATTAAACATGACCCATATGACACGAGTTGGTGGGGTCAATGCCATGGTTGATTAATAAGTGCTGCCATTTGGGAGATAAAATGAAAATTAAATCCCCATGCCCTACTTCATGATTACTGCAGAAATCTAAGCTGCCAGGTCAGATGGATTTATAAACCATCTGTAACTGAAAGCCTATACTTTTCACCTCATGCAAAAACAAAATATCCAAATTTTACAAATCTTTGTCTGAGTCTCATGAACAACATATTTACGATAGAAGTCTTTAAGACCCCAAACATTCTAAGATAGAAAATTCATGGGAGACGATGGTCAAGAGTCACATGTCGCCATCCTCCAAACCATCAAGGGCATCATATTGGTTTTGTAAGAGGATTGATTAGTATTATACTACAAAAAATTCCGGGTAATTCAATTTTTTTTCCGTTCTAGCATATTTAATGTTGTACTCCTCTTTAGTTGATTCCATGCTATGAGCCGAGCTATGATCTCAAGAGATGCAAGGAGGACTTCAGGACCTTTTGGAGGGCCCTTGTGAGCTATTTGGAAAGAGTAGCAGAAAGGATTGTGACATAGTGACATTATAAACAAAATTTGTTTGGTCCATGAGAACCGAGGCCACTTGGGGCGTGCTGGAATATTTTGGCAACTGGATAGCCAAGTTAGTAGCGACAATTGGTTCTTTAGCAACAAAAATTGGCTCTTTAGCTTGCAAGCTATGGGGTTGTTCCTTAACAGGTGAGCTCCCATTGGTCATTTAATCTAGAAACCTTTGGGTTGCTAGGTTTTGTTATTATTAATCTTCATCCTCTTGAAAACTTGACGACCTTCCTGCCTACTGGGGTTTTGACTTAGTTCGGGAGCATGCTCTAGCCATGGAGGTGGTTGTGAGGCACATAGAGAGGACAAGTATTTGATCTTATGATAAGAGGACTGAAAATGAAAATCAATTGTTAGGAAAAATTGATATACATGACCCGATGAGAGTAGCATTTGTCTCCCATCAAAATGTTCACAAATTTTTTTTAGATCTTGAGAAATATCAACTTCAACGCATACACACTTCTGTGGGTGAGCATGGTAAAACCTATCTGCTTTGAGGTAGAAAACCTGACCAATAAAAGTGGCTATTTGAGGCAGAAAATGCACACATGGCAATGGTAAGCTAGGGAATTCAACCCAAACGGGAAATTTAAGAGTGGTATATTCAAATACCATGAAATCCTTATGCCACGGGGACAAAAAAATTAGTGAGTTGCGAGCATACCAAGTGGCTTGCCGAGTTAGAATACTGGGGGCATTAACAGGACCGGAAAAGTGAAAAAAAAAAACCTTTGGTCATGTTTTGGATGATTTCAAGGTTTTTGACCCAATGGGGAGTCCCCCCCAGACTTATTGATCCAGATTGTAGCAGCCTTTCATTCCATCAGAGGGAGCCGACCCACATTGAACCCAAGAGAACCAAATTTATCTAACCCATTTTTACATTAAGCAACATTAAAATCAGAGCAGACAATAACCATTGAGGCAGTAACATAACCCTCAAATGAAACCACTTTCGGACGAAAACTTCTTAGGGTCATTTTTGCTGATTGTGCCATTTGCTCATAGCTCCACCTATCCTCCAACATTGGTTGTCAATACCGGGTTTGAAGATGGTGGAGGTCCCAATTTATATAGGGAAACCGCCTAAAATGGCGAGAAAAACCCTAGGAGAAACTTTGTTATGTTGGTGGGAAAAGTATTAAAGGTGCCTATGTGATAAGACCCGGGGTTGTTATTTTTAGGATTAGGGTCTGTTTTTCCTCATGAGTTGCCATTATCTCTTTTTAAATTTATTTTCCTCTCAAGTCAATTAAAATTGTTCTTGGTTGTAGTCGTCAATAATTTTAATGTGTTCGAAAATTCATTTTATTGTTTGGACACATTATTGGGTAAACACAATGTCCTTGTGTCAATTGTTTCATATTATAGGGGAGCTAAATAAAAAATAATGATGTGAAAACTATTGAGCCATAAATTCCACATAGATGAAGTAGTAAAACATTGGAAGATGGAGGCAATAAAGGTAGGAGGGCGATCAATGCAATAAATTTTGTCCACTAATCCTGAAGAGCCACATGCTAAATTTATTAATATGTGTGTAGGAATTAGTCATTTAAGTGCACAATAATAAATGAGTCGAGATAAATTCCAAGGATAATTTTACAAATGTCATTTCTATAGTTTCAGGGCACTACATTTCACCCCTATTATAATTATAGGTAATTTAAAATTACTTGATTAAAATAAATTAACTTGAAATGCAAACCTCCCATAAGAACAAGCCATGCACGAGATTGGAATGTGTGTTTTCCCTTACTTGATAAACATGACCAATGTTAGTAGTTATCTTAAGTGTGCATATTAGCAGTTATCTTGAGTGTGTAAAATAAAGTATGCAACACGTAGTGATATAATTTTTTTTTTAAGAAACAATGATATAATTATGATAATATTGTCGTGTAAATGTGTAATAGGGAAATTGAAAATTTCCGAGCACGACAACTATACCGCAGTGTCAAATTTTTCAAGTTCTATCATTCCAAGATACCCTGGCTCTACCCAATCAGTCCAAATGACCTCCAAAATAATGTTATATCATCCCCCTAGGTGATTTAGGAAATTCCATTCATTCCCCTTTAGGTGATTTTAGGAAATTATGAAACGATGCTATCTTATGGTAGTATTGGGAAGGGTTATTGCTGGCCTTCCGAGGACTGGATTAAATACCTGGAGCAGAAAGGAAGGGGAAAAATAAACATGGAGGTGAATTTAAGACATTATAACATCATGGAAATGATTTTGGAAGGTTTAGGGAAGTTTTGAAATACATTGAGTAGTTTGAGTGAAAATAGGGTTCACAAGCCTAGACAGTACACATGACTAAAACAATTGTTGGGCTTCAGAAGAAGATTCTAGGAGCTCCGGATGGAGTTAGGAACAAAACAAAACACCTTCGGAAAGAGGATTCCAATACCTACATGATGGTGAAATTATATTTCTCACAACACTTTAGGCATCAGTTCTACAGGTAGTTTTTCTCAGGTACATGTGGAGTACTAAATCAAAAATATGATTTTTTTGGGATCAAATGGAATAATAAAGACATTATACCACCACCATTGGATTAAAAATTCCATTTCCAGTCAGGATAGTATACAATGTTTCTACAAAAGTCCATCGGGAGCTCAAGTTATCACCGTCACAAGTTTAGGGCTTAACTAAATTTTGGGAGGACATGTGTTAGCTCTAGGAGCCTGGCGGGATTTTGTGTCCCTGATGCCCCTCAAGGTCAGGGACATCAAGGTTGGAAAAGTTCACCCATCCCCCTTGAGACCATATAAACCCACATATGACCTCCAGGATCACCAGTTCATCCCCCAGGTGTTTGTGGGAGATCACAACCTTCACTGTTGATCGTTGCCACATGTCATAGCCTTGACCACCGTGGAAATTGATGTCCCTCATGTCCCTTTGAGGCGAGGGATAAAAAAACATGGAAAAATGAACCTAAACCCTAAGGATACTTACAGTCACTCATGTGACCTCTTCAAGAGTGAATTTGCAGCCCCTAGGTGCTTTTCAAGCCTTCACTCCCTGCCGTCGGATCTCTGCCACGTGTCATCACCTTGAACACCATGGAAATTGATGTCCCTCACATCCCTTTGAGGTGAGGGGTGTTAGGGACATAAAAATTCACCTACCCTCCATGTGTAATTTTTTAATATTCAAATCCGACACTTAGCCATTTTCCCCCCTCATTTCTCCTTCACAACTTCATAGCTTGCCATGGCTTTGTGCATGATTGTCCAGACACCCGGTCCACTATTGTTGCTTCGAACCAGCTTTGCCATGGCCAAATAAACATCTAGTTCATGAAAATACACATATTTTATGGGAAGGAATGATCAAAAGTGTTGAAGAAACAAAGGACGGGAAGAAAATGAAGCTTTTTTGCTAGATAACCGTGAAGTCACATGATTGAGAAATCTTCATATCTCACAAGATACATGTCAGATTGAGGTGGCATCTTTTGCAGACTTCCACATTTTTCAAGCTGATCACAATTCAATAAATGGGAGTTCAAATGGTGCTCTGAATCATTTTCTTTAACAAAAATCCCACTTCATGCACCGACTCACATTCATCGGATTTCCCATCATTCTGGCAATAGGAGTCAGCTAAAAAATTGCACACGGGTTCCAAATGAAAAACCTATCAAAATGGAGTTGTTTTCATTGTGAATGGAGACAAAAACCATACCTGTAAATTTCAAAGCCACTGCTAGGTAAAAAATAAAAAAAACATTCCACACATTTTAGTGGGAAAAACTATGTAAAATTCAGAGGGTGTGATCATAATGACAAGATGGGTCCAAAAAATTATGTTCCGTGGAAAATCAAGCACTGGAAATCCACTTTCCAAAAATATTAAGTTTTCCTATACATACCCGTTATGATTGGAAAGTCATCATCAAAAGCAGCTGAGACAAAGGCAATAGGTATTGAAGATCACGAGGAAGCTAAAATGAGTGTTCAGAGTAGAAAACAATGAAAATGACCACTTAATACAATTAGTAATTCCCTTATATGGGTGCTTACTAAAAATAGTAAGTCACCCCAAGAAGCGGCCGAGGCAAGGGTAGTTTGCATAGGATTGAATGAATATTTTCATCACCCCAAGATGATCAAGAAGAAGAAAGAATCACCATTTGCTAAAAATAGAAAGTCACACTGAAAGAGCAGTTTTGGCACAATGGAACTATTAGTGCAAAATCACAAGATGGGTCTTTAGGAACGGGCTTTACTTAAGCACTTCATCAAATTATTACCCTTAGGGTAATGGCCAAACAAAGTCCACAAATAAGAACCTGCTAAAGATTGTTAGAAGAACTCTGGATGAAAATCAAAGAACTTGGCACAGGAAACTCAAATCAGCCTTATAGGCTGATAAGACAACACCCAAGAGGTCTACAGGCAGCTCTCCATTCAAACTTGTCTATGGGAAAGAGGAAGTGTTGCCTCTATCACTTGAGTTGCCAGCATTAGAACTCATGAAGCAGCTGGAAATGTCTAAGTTTGAACCAATGGAGGCCAAGTATGCAGAGCTGATGGAGTTGGAAGAAACCAGAGAACATGCACTTCAAATAATGGAGAAGGATTAGGTCTCCATAGAGAGATGCTTTAACAAGAAGGCAAGAACAAGGACCTTCCAGGAAGGAGACCTAGTTTTGAAATGGGATGCAGATTGGCAAAAACAGGAAGGCATTCCAAGTTTGATGCCATTTGGAGTGGCCCTTACATGGTCACAAAATGTAAAAGTAGTAATGCCTTCCAATTGTCTACAGTGGATGGTGAAGAGTTAAAAATTACAGTGAATGGAATTTATCTTAAACACTGCTACTAGAAGGAAAGTTCTCACCTTGTACATATTAGTTTGTTTTCTCATTCCTCTAAGTGCTTTTACAAATTGTCTTATTGTAGTTTAGGTTGATTTTCTCCTAAGTGCTTTGTACACTCTGCATGTTCTACTTGGAGCATGCATGATTTCAAACTTTGTAGATAGTTGTGGTGTTGTTTTTTTGCTCTTGCATAGCCCATTCAAAGACAGATGAAGCCCCGGGTCAAATAAATTTTCTACTCCCAGAAACCATCGTTTTGAGATTTCTTATGAAAATTGAGAGTGCAAATAGTCACGCTCATGAATTAGAGGCAGGATTAGTATCATGCCATCGTTCTCGACTCCATTCCCAACGGATATGACAAGGAAATAGGTATTTTCATCTAGCAGGCCGATACCCCTGTGAGTCACCAAATTGTTATCCATATTTTCCCACCTGGGAAAAGTATTGGATCAGCCATGACCCCCTGCAGAAAGAACCAGAGAAAGCACGGATAAATATTGTAAAAAGGTCGCAGAAGGACTCAACAATGAAGTGGTGGGGCCTACGAAAGACTAAATGACCCTGTGCAATAAGAAAGAGAAGAAATGGCTATGTCAGAGAAAATCCATGTCTTAAATATATTTAACATGTTACATGTGGGCCTCTAAAATAAAATAACAGGGTCAGAGGAGGAGCAATGTCATAGAGAAGCTAGGAGCAAAGAAAAATAAGAAACGGCAAAGATCCGAAGTCTTCAGGATTCAAGATGGTTTAGAATGAGTCCAGAAATTGACTAAGTATGAAGGAGGTAGTGAAGAGAGCCACGTGTCGACACGACACTTCTCCAAAGTTGAATCCAAAAAGGGAAGCTCAAACGAGCACTAGGCTTCCATGTGTGTAGATTCCTAAAAAGTTGCATGGCTGTTGAAAAGTTCTGGACTAGGCGGGAAGGTGCCAAGTGTCGGATTGAGGCAAATCTGAAATGGGAGCCCAAGGTGGAGATTCAAACTCATGCCAGCCATCCACGTAGCAAATGGTCAACAGAGGTCAAAAGGTAGACAAGGTAGGCCTCAAAAAAGGCTAAGTATAGAAGTACTGGCAGGGACTGCCACGTGTCCAAGCAGTGCATCTCCAAGGGTAGATCCAAAAGGCGGAGGCTCAAATAAGTGCACTAATTCACCACATAGCCCAAGGTCCGAAAAGGTAAAAGGAGAAGTCATTCAAAATTTCCAAAGACCTACAAAAGCTTCTAGGTGTCAACTTGACACTCCTTCAAAAGAAAATCTTGATTGGGCTTTTAAACAAGCATGGAAGCCTCCACGTGTCTAGTATAAAATAGGGGACAAAGTCGGATTGAATAGTCAATACATGGTGGCAGGCCAACGGAGAGTGCCAAGTTTCCCAATGGCTCTAACTCAAGGATCGAATAGAGAGAGGGTTTTCAAATGAGTGCCAGACCGCCACGTGTCTTTGGTCAATAAATATGACCCCATTGAGCAAAGGACTTAGCCAAAAACATAGAAATTGGGTAGGCCGGTGGAGGAAGCTCCACGCGGTAAGCCTAAACTAGCAGCGCCAAGGCAAGCCATCGGGAGAAAAGTTGAATTTTTTCCCCTTTTTTATTCCAAAGATGTAAAAGTTAAAAAATGGGCCGCAACTCTGTCCAAAGGGAAAAAGTCAGCATTTGAGTCCGAGTCAATGTCAAAGTGGGGAATGGGAAATAAGAGGAAAAAGTGAAAATTTTCCTTTTGTCAAAAAGGCACAAAGATGAAAATTGAAGTGCATCTCCCCAGCCAACTAGAGGGTGCCACATGTCCAAGTGGAGCGGCAGGACTGCGGGAGCTTTATGGATTTTACAATTTTTGTGGAAAAGGGGGAAAAGATAAATTTTGGGGCCGTAAACCTGATTTTTTCCCTAATTTTCCCTCCATGTGTCCCATATTAAAAAAGGGACCCGTTTTTCAAAATGGTTTTCCCACCCCTTTGTACAGACCTGATGCAAACTTTGAAGGGGCATATCTTTCGCCTCAGAGCTCAAAATATTACAAATTTGACATGGTTGGAAAGATCTTGAGCCTTCGTCTACACCATGGAAGGACCTGAGACTTTTAAGTTTGGGGAGGCTAGGTGGGAGAAAAATTAGAGAAATTTCTTCAGGGACATCAATACAGGATCTATTTTTAACCCAACAACCAGATCAAATTTCTATCTTTCTCCACCATTTCCTAATCCTTCAAGGTGACTAAACCAATGAAATTGATATAATCCAAGAAAAATTTGGGGGGAAGATTTTTTGGGAGGCATTGATAGCAGTGGTTGAGCTTCAGACCTATTTTTTTTCCCGCCTCTCTCTCTTTCTCCCCTCTGTGTTGAATCTATAAAACCACGGTCGAGACTCATTACAAAGGGTTAGACATTATTTTGTTTTTTTAGGCTCCCCTTTTCTTCTTGACAAAGGAATCCATGGATTTTAGATCTTCCATTTAAATTACGATAATTTTTCATGCCTTCTAGCCATTTGTAATGCATTGTATCAATTTGCAAAGCAATAAAAAAATGTTTGTGATCAATTTTAGATCCTTTCTTGTCTCCTTTTCTCTCATCTGTTCTTTCATTATAAATCTGGTTATCTGTGCTTGATTATTGTATGCATTTTGTTGGCTTGTGTCTATTAGAAAAACTAATGTTCATCATTCCTTCGTTGCATCACCTTATAGCTTAGTTTGATTTCTTGTATTCCTTTTATCCCTGTCTCCTTGGTAAAAATTAGATTCAGTTTAGGAATAGATCCTCTGCAAGTTTCCACGCATGCACCTAGGTAAAAATTAGATTCGGTTTAGGAATAGATCCTCTGCAAGTTTCCACACATGCACCTAAACAGAGGAATAGGAACCAACCTTTAATCTGGAGAGTTTTCCCATTCACAAAGTCCCACACTTTGGGGAAAAATCAATGTTATACAGAATCCACACCAAATGAATCTACCTTAGAAAAGCAGATCTGATGACTCATTTGGGGGTGCTTTGATTTTGCACTTAACAGTTTTGGCATGCCCGATGGGACAAAGAAGTATCCATATTTATTACAATAAGATTGATGTGCACTTACTGTGATTCTAGCTTTTAAGAATATTTTAAGAACTGACATCTGGTGACTCTAAAAGGGATAAAATCCACTGGTTTCAGCAATCCAAGTTTCCCAAGTTCATGAGAAGGATACAAACAAGGTCAAGATCAAGAGAAGAAAGGAATTTTGTACACCTACACTTGTCTCCAGACATAAGGAGAAGAGGAAGAAGAGCCTAGAGGTCTCTATATCCACCAAATAGAGCCTTATAAACACCTCCTCCTCATAGGTCGTTCTTTCAATCAAGAAGGGTGCTCAGGCCGATCAGTATGGAACAACTAAATCCTTATGTCAATTTCACTGGTAGCATCCCACTCGCTTTGAATGCACAAAATCCAGTCCCGGTAGCAACATTAAAGAGCATCCCATATTTCACTGGGGAAAACCAAACTTCTCCTGGTGACCACGTTCAAGATATTACAAATATCTGTACAATCCATGAGATCCCTGAGATGGACATTGCAGTCAAGTTACTAGCCTCTTCACTCAAGGGAAAAGATTCACAATGGTTCAGGAGCTTAGACGTAGGATCTATTCAATCTTGGGACTATCTGTGCATAGATTCTTCACAACCAATTTGGAGAAAAAGGAGATAACTTATCCTTATTGGAGCAACTGACAACAATCAAGAGATCTCCAAATGAGTAGTTGACAGATTTCAACCTCAGATTTCAATGGACCTAGGACAAGATTCTAGCAGCAGTAAAGCTCACTAATGAAGGTGCCTTCTTATACTTTCTTAGAGCTTTAAATTCCGATATTTCTTTAATGATTCAGTCAATGGGAGTCACAACCTTACCTACAACCTATAGCCTTTCCACAAGAGCTGAAAATCATTTAATTCAAGCTAGAAAACTTGCTCTTAGGCCATCTATGCCCTTAGACCTTGAATTGGTTAACCCGGGTACTAGCCAAACACCCACATTAGCTTCTATACCCACTCCCAGGAGCCAAAGTTCAGCTGATGCCTCCACTTCATCATCTAACACCTCAAATGAGCTTTAGGAAGTTATGAAACAACTTCAAAACTTGGGGAATGAGCTACTAACCATCAAAAGACAACATGCTCTGGAGTTCTAGGCCATATTAGCCTGAAGCTTAGTATTAGGATAGACCCCCTTATCAACAAAATAGACCACAAGCCCATGCTATAACTCAGAGTCAACACCAAGGACAACCTCAAGTTGCTAGACCTTTCAGGTCGTATGACCCAAACACAAATTCAACATCAAGGGCATTGGTTCCAGCCCAAAATAACATGGCACAAGAATATGATTGGTGTTTCCCATGCAATAATCCACATAATCAATTGATGTGCTTCAATGGTGCACTAAATCAGGTTTTGATGGTGAAAATTACTAGTGTGCCATAAGAACCTAGCCAAGACGAAAATCAGCAGCAAGGAGCTCAGCAAGAGGGACCCCCAAGTGAAACTATGGTTATCAATTGGCAAGCTGAAGACTTCTATGGAATGAATTAGGCTCCTTCTCAAAGTATAGTTGCCAATACATGGTCCAAGAAGAGAAATATTGGATAAGGACATTCACCAAACTTAGGTGATTCTTAATCCTCCATTTCTCCACAAGGTGTTGGCATCCAAAATACAACTCCTAATATGCAGAGCCAATCCAAGCGACCTTCCAAATCGACTCACGCACTGGTTGTAATAGCCTATGTGCAAGAGAAAAATGTGCCAGGGAAGGGGTAGTAGAAGGATAGCCCGTTTAATATTATTGAGTAAATGAAGAGGATAAGTGTGAAAATTTCACTATGGGATTCACTTGCCATCCCAGGGCAGAGGGATCTATTACAGATTTCCATGAAAAATTGTTCAAGCTCAAATCAACCCCCTAACCAACAAGAGAAAGTGCTTACCAATACAGCTCAACCTGGGGGAAACCATCGAGAGCAACAAGGTAAGAACTTGATACCTCCTCCATTCTATGTTTCATTAATCATTGGGGATAAATTGGTACATAATTGCATGATTGATTTTGGGGCAAGTAATTCTGTAATGCCTAAACAAATAGCTGATCAATTGGGTCTCCAGTATGAAGTCATCTCTATATGGGTAGTATAATTGGATGGGACAATAGTGACAACTATTGGAATCATTAAGGATCTAAGCCTCACTCTGCATGCCTTCCCTAATGTGATTATGTTGCAGAATGTATTAGTCACAGACTTGCCACCACATTTTACATTGTGTTTTTCCAGGGACTTCACTACCAAAACTGGAGGCTACTTGTCTGTTGATTGGTTGCATATGCTCTTTAGAACAAGGTATAGAGTGAAGGCCACAATCAGATCTGAGCCCATAGCGGATTATCACATTGAGTATTATGTACCTAGCCCAATCAATGCAAATTGTTTGGCTTTTGATTAGGAGGACCTCCTAAACACTTGTGAAGCAAATACCAAGGTGGGGTGTATCCTGGACTTGACTCTCGATGAATGGGCAGTCAAAAGACATGTTTTTGATCCCTATAAGGAGATGGAATAATCTGAGCTAGGAGTCTACTACCTGCATGAAGAGAATCTTCCTCTTCCTGACATCATTAATCCAGAATACAAAGATGACAATGAAGTATGGAAATTGTTCTTTGATGCCTCGAGAAGTAGGCAAGGAGCCAGAGGAGGAGCTATGATTGTGTCACCCCAAGGTATGAAGTATTACTCAACTTTTTGTTTCCAGTTTGCCTGCTTAAATAACACTACAAAATATGAGGATTTGGTTCATGGATTGCATTAGGCTAGAAGATGAGGAATCAAGAACCTACAAGTGTTTGGTGACAGTGAACTAGTTGCCAATCAAGTCAAAGGAAAAAACGCTATCAAGAATGACCTACTTAAGAGCTACAAGAATAGGGTATGGGATCTCATTGAGGATTTCAAAGACTTCAACATTGTGTCCAAAAATAAGTAACTCCAATAATGAGAGGGTTTAAGGCTATCTCTTGATAAGATGATGATGGATACGGGCACAAAAGATCCTCCTCGCAGCAATCGAGCTTGATGACCTGCACAAAAAAGAGAAACTAGAAACAAAAAATGGATTAGTAGATAGGATTGTGGGTTGCCCAAACAATGCCATCCCGAGAAGTGAAAACTTCCTAGGATGGATGTCAACCCACTTTTTGATAAAAGATAGATAAAATGATAATGGATAAATAATAAGATGCAGCTAGAATCTGAATTAAAATAGAAAAGCTGAAATGTGCTAGATAAGATAAAAATGCAAGATTTGATAACATAAAATGATGAAAAATGAACCAAACCTGATTGGGTCGACGATGACCTGAGACAGCTAGGCATAATCAAAGATGACTGAGGTAATCTGGAGGAATGATATGGAAGCTGATATGGGACTGATGAAGATGCTGAGAAATAAAGGATTTGGATCTGATCGGAACAGAAAGGATGCAAGAAAATTGTTGGATTGATGATGAAGATGATAACTACTGATCTGATTGACGGATGAACTGAATCAATGACAAACTAGGGCTGAAAGGTCAGATATGGATCTGAATATGTGGATCAGAAAGCAGAGGGATGTCAAGAATTCAGTCAACAACAAGATAGGTTGATAGATGAAATAGATAATGAAAATAAGACAGATTGGGACAGGATCAATGACGACTTGGGTGGATCGACGACAATTGGGTGTGATGGAGATGAAATCTGAGGTAACATGTGTGTACAATAGAAAGATTGAGAGATCTAGGGGATGTGGAGTGATCAGAAACAGATAATGACAGGATGGGTAACAAATAATAAGATAGATGTGAATTGGGTCGATGATGACTGGGCTGAGTCGATAGTGACCAGGAAGGAATCTAGGGTTTGAGGAATAAAAATGTGGGGAAAGACAAAATGTAGAGGAAGATTGACTATGAATGATGCAAGGGAAGAGCTCCAAGATGGATGATAAACTTGTAAGGTTGATGCACAATGGTGATAGGATGACAATGGGGACTCCAAACAAGAAAAGGTGTGATACCAATCAATAAGAGGAACTTCAAATCTCCAAAGGTGATGCACAAGATCTCTAAAGTAGCTCCAAGGTGGTAATAACAACTATAAAGAAGAGTAAGAAATGAAGCCAAGATCGCAAGAAATCCTGAAGTCTCAAAAATTACATCCTCAAGAGAGGAGGGGTATGGGCATATTTATAGGGTCGATGATGAGCCAGATGGGTCACCAATGACTGCAATGGTCCATTGATTTGGGTGGTGGAGGATTGATCAACTCGAGACAATGAGCCCTTATGAGGTGAAATTAGGGTTTCAGGTGGTTAATACGGGTTAGGGTTGTCTTGGGAGGATAAAAGGTAGTTGGGGGATAAGAAAGCATTAAATGGGGGTAGATGGGAACCTAGGGATGGTAAATAGGGTGCTTAGGGAGGATAAAAAGGGTTAATGAATAGGTTTAGGGATAATTAAGGGTGATTAGGGATGTTTAGGGAAGACAAATTAATGATATGATTAGGATGGGATTAAGGTAGAAAAATAACAATTAGAGGGATAAATGAAATTTAGGAGGGAAAGGGGGATTTGAATGAGAAGAGAGGTATGTATGTGAGGAATGATGATGAAGGGGAGCAGACACAGGATGAGGGACAAGGGATACCAAAAATTGGTGTCTACATTTGCCCCTTTTTGTTGAGTGGTTTGCATTGGGCAAGCCATGAGACAAAAACAAGAAGTGATAGAAGATGATGATGGTTGAGGTGTTCCCCCTCAAACTAGGGATCGATGACATGAAGAAGAATCAATCACTAGGTTGAAAGAGATAGATGAAGGGATAAAGAGTGGAAAGGATTAGAAAAGAATATGAAAGAAGATGCCCTAATTGGAGAGGGATAAGGAAAAAAAAAAACAAAAATATGGTGGTGATTTTGGAATCACTTCGGTAGGGAACAAAGTACGACCTCAATGGAGACAATAGAAATGTCCTACAGACTTGTGAGTCGGTGAAAAATCATTGCAATATGGAGGGATTCCAATGGGAATCCACTTGGATGGATGTGCAAGTTGTGGGACCAATGGGTCAAAGGAAGACATCAAAAATATGTGCAAAAATGGAAGGATGGTCAAGACAATGGTTAGACAAAAATGTGGGGGAAAAAAAAGATGTGACACCCTTCATATATGAGGAATAAAAAATATGCATCTAGGTGGGATGAAGGATAAAATATGGCCACAATAGTGGGCTTAGGATGAAATATTGTGCCCCAAGAGGGACACAAAGATGATCGTAGAGTGGGCTACTAGATGTGATTAAGAATGTGCAATAAGATAAGAGATAACGAGGTGAGTCTGATGGGACAAATAAAGGTGTGTTATGAACAACACACAAGTCAAAAGTGGAAGAAAAGATATTTTGGAAGAGGGATTAGATGAAAAAGGACAGTGAGTGAACATTTAGGGTTGGGTTGATGGTGACTAGATGGGTTGGGACGGTGACTTAGCTTGGGTCGACAACGACTAGAGCCTGGGTTGACGACGACCAGGTTGCGCATACCTATATAAGTAAGTGGAGGTAGGCCAACTAAGCTCATTTGCACTATGCACGATTTGATGATTGAGAGCTTCTGAGTGAGAGAAATTGAGGTTGGAGAGAGATGGAGGCCAGTGGAGGAGCAAGGAAGCACCTAGAAGGATGCTATAGAGGATGGTAAGTGTCTAAGCCCTAGCTTTGTTTTTAATTTTAGTTATTTTTTTGTTATTTTTTGCATTTTTTTGAGTTTTGATATGGGTGCCAAGGGAAGTGGTGACTGTACAATGTCACATCGATTGCCGTCAACTAGGGGTCAAAGGGGTGTTGACCCAAGCGTTAGGGTAGTGTCGACCTGAACTAGGTCAACGTTCGACTAGGAAGATAGGGGAATTTATTGGTTAGAGTATGTGAAATATGATAGTTTTTTATGTTTGGATGTTAATGGGTGACTCATTGATTGATTTTGTAGGCTAGAGACACATTGTATCTCAGAGACAGAGTTCTGGTGATGTTTGATCAGATTAGAGGGGATGTGATAGATGTAGAGTGGGACCACCTAGAGGTAGTAGGGTTGGAAAATTCCACCATTATCAGAGAGTTACCGTGGGATATAGGATTGATGATAGCATTATTTGAGAGGTGATATCTGAGGACTATCACATTCTGGTTCCAGACTAGAGAGATGGAAGTTACACTGGAGGATGTGTACCATATTTTGAGACTACCAATACAGGGGGAGATGATAGAGCCTATTACAGCGGAGAGGAGATTGGTATTTTGACATGGCTATTTGGAGCTGATGCCCCACATATTACATTTACTTCAGGGGCCTTTCATATAGAGGCACGATATGAGTAAGGACACCAGGGAGTAGGTTGATATGCTTGATCATGATGGCGATCTCCTGTTATGCATTACCAGATTCTGACGGGGTTAGATTTCCATGGACAATGTCAGGGTGCTAGTAGACATAGTGGAGCACATGATAGTGTTCTCATTTGGTACAACTTTATTGGCTCAAATATATCATGAGATATGGATGTATGTCACTAAGAGGATATCTAGAAAGGATGTGGGGTACTTACTTCACTGTTTCTATTATGAGCACATAGTTGTGGTGCAGCCTCCAGATATTCCATGGGTGACTAGAGATCACATAGAGCTACCTATAGGATTCTTAAGATGGAGGGCCGATGAGGCTCATGGGGATAAGGAGGAGAGAGGGGAGGAGTGGTATAGAGAGAGAGATTGGGGAGATTAGATGTGGAGGAGGTGAGATGGAGGCCATACTAAGGGTTCCCCACATGGCCAGGTGTGGAAATCCAGTTATTTGGTATGAGGAGGTCAGATGGGTGTAGGGGTGGAGGCTAGAGATGGTGGAGGTAGTTCAGTTTCAACAGGTGATGAGATAGTTTGGGTTGGTACAGACAGTGTGTTGGGGGCGCTAATCAGATATAGGTGGGATGAGGTGGAGAGGGAGTTTACCTAGTCTTATGATGGTCGATCCATTGGAGGAGGCAAGAGACCCATTGGATAGTGATGATGATGTGGGAGTTTAGGTAGGGTTTGTAGAGTGGATGGTAGAGGCATGGGTAGACCGTAGGAAGTGGAGGAGAATAGGAGGAGTGGAGGAGGAGGAGGTGGTGCTGGATAGGGAGGAGGAGGTAGAACCTAGAGGAGAGGAGGGTGGAGATGGAGGGGGCTGAGAAGCTAGAGATAGCCCATTTATAGTGAAGAGTTAGATAGGGACACATCCATGAGAGGGAGGCCATCAGGAGGCTATACGCCAAGGAGAGATACCTATCCATACAGTAGTGAGACTAGATACCTGTAGGTAGAGGGAGGCCTATAGGGCTAGATTTGGAGATCTTGGATCCATAGTTGCAGCATTAGGGAGTGAGAAACCAAAGGATTCACAGGGAGCCAGTTAGATGGCCCCACATAGTACTGTATCACTAGAGTAGTAAAAGGCACTGGGTGTAGAGAGCACACTACTATGAGTGCATTGTTACATCTAGACTTCCAGATGTGCCATGATATGTGGCCTATCTAGTAGGGGAGCAGAGATAGGGAGTTCAAGCATGACCAATGCCATCTGGGAGCATGGCTAGCATGGTGCAACCGAGGCAAGATCTAGGTCCTAGATGATGGATCTAGATAGGGTGGATAGGTAAGAGAGACAGGTCCTGCACTAGATGGACATGGAGTGGGGGACCAGCTTCCAGAGGACAAGGATCAAAGCTTAGAGCATCTGATTTATAGTTCACCACTTAGTGGGTGAACATTGTTTATGGATTTTGATGTATAGATTTTTGAGATAGAGCCCATAGAGGCCTATCACAGATGTATGGACACATTTTGATGAGGATATATATACATATATATTTTTTCATGGCTTATATGTGTTGTGTGATGATATATGTGATGGATGTGGATATTTGATTATATTATGGATGTTAGTTTAGATGTTGGATGTGATGTAATGCATATTGATGATGTGATGTTTGAATTATTTGATTTGATGTGATATTTTGATTAGATCTTAGATGTATAATGATTAGATGGATATGTGATGTTATGTGATGTAATATATGGATTAAATGATTTGTTGTGATGATATGGTAGATGTGATTAGAAAATGATGTGATAGATGAGATGACTTGGATTAGAATAGATGTGATGGGTTTAGATGAAACATGTACATGTTTGATTAGAGCTATGTAATGGATGAATATATATATATATATATATATATGTATGTTAGATGAGATGATGATATGAATGTAGGAATATATGATGAATTTAGATTACATGATGTGGTAGATGTATGGGATATGATGGGAATTAGATTAGATGTGATATGATGAATTGGATAAATGTAAAAGTTAGGATGGTATGGTTTGGAAAGGGATGTGACCTTGATAGGGTGACCCAATATGAGACAGTACACTTCATCATAGAGAGGAGTGTACATAGAAAAGATGCGTTTGAACTAGATTAGAGGTAAAGCATGAAAGGGAACAATGTAAAGCAATGCACTTGTGACCATTGATAGGTGTTAACACATAACTAACGATAGTTAGTCATACTTAAGATCATGAGGGAAAGATGGAAAGTGTGCTTATAGACCCACTGTAGACATGAAAAAGGATTTAAGATGGAGCTTGTATGGGGAAAATAGGTTCTCCTTAGGTTGTAGTCCTAGGTCTATGCCCCAACTCTGAGCAATATGGTGCAAACTGATCAATGCGGGAAGTTTGTTGCAGATGGGAAAGTTGATCGATGCGGGAAGCTTTCTAGGGATGCTCTCTTTTGACATATTTGCTTTTGATTTTAAGATTTTAATAAGGTTGATCAATGCGGGAAGCCTTTTACTGCCATTATATAAGATAGTATCCATCCTTCAAGGGAGTGGTCTACATTAAGATTTTTTCTTTGTTTTTGACTTTTTGAATTTTTAGATGGTAGGATAAGATATGCATGATAGCTGTCCTTCAAGGGATCAGTCTATACTTTTTATTTTATTTATATGAAAAATTATCCTTTGAGGGAGTAGTTATTTTTTGGATATGATAGATTTTTGATATGAGCATCCAGAATTTTGATTTTAGGATAGAGTTGGGGATAGCCAAGTAAACCACTTGGGGAGGGGATGATAAGATGTACAAGTGACACCTATGGACCCTTAGCATGGTTCTAGTAGGTAGATAAGAGGGTGATGGATGTAATGATCATGGGGTTCCCACCTAGAAGGAGGAACTTTTCCATGAGGAATATGCTATGGGCAGAGCCGTGGTGCCCATATTCAAGGTCATAGATAGGAAAGTGATGGTAGACCACATAATTCCAAATCATTACAATGAGATATGGAAAGGCTAGTGATGATGGAAGATAAGATCATTAGGATATGACTAAGATCACATGTTGGTAGTATGTTAACAGTAGAAAGGTCGCAAGTGCAAGGCATTGAGAGGTTCCTTTTCTAGTTTACCATCAAGAGATGCTAAATGATAGGCTCCAGACCCATACTTATGCGTGATAATGTATGGTCCAATCTAGTTGGGAGAAAACTTTCCACGTTGGCTCCTTTCTAGAGTAGTGACATTCTGATTTTCTTTAAGGACAAGGTCACCAATGTTAAAGTCATGTTCTTTTAGATGTTTTTTATAAGCACGTTTGATACACTCTTGATAGACATGATGATGTTGAAGAGTGATTAAGTGATGTTTCATCAAACAACTCAAGTTGTGCTAGATGCTCTTGATGATAGTCCTCATTAGAGATAAAGTTGCAAAGAGAAACACACAAGGATGGGATTTGGAATTCGAGAGGAAGAATGGACTTAGAGCCATAGATGATAGAGAAAGAGGTAGCACCCGTAGAGGTGTGGATGCTAGTCTGATAAGCCCGAAGAGAAAAGGGAATATGAATATGCCAATTAACGACCTGCCTTATCAACAATTTTGGACAAGGATATTGTGAAGAGTTTTGTTAGTGGCTTCGGCTTGGCTATTAGCTTGAGGATAATAAGGAGATGAGAAGCTAAGCTTGATGTTGAAAGAGTCACAAATATTCTTAAGATATTTGTTTTTGAAGGACTTTCTGTTGTCCGTGATGATTTTATGAGGGATGCCAAAATGGCAGATGATATGCTGATATAAAAAATTGACAATTTTGTTAGCTTTGGTGGATGCGAGTGGAATGGATTCCACCCATTTGGTGAAGTATTTAGTTGTGGTGATGATAGAATGATGGCATTGAGAAGAATGTAGATTGATGAGACCAATGAGGTTGAGGCCCCATTGTGAGAAAGGCCAAAGATCTTGAGCTGATTGTAAGGCCTGACTAGGAATGTAGATAAGATTAGAATGTTGCTGGCATTTGACACACTTTTTAACATATTCACAACAGTCTTGATTGAGGGTGGGCCAATAATAACCCATCCAAAGAACGTGTTTGGCAATGACCAAACCACTAAAGTGACTACCACAGATGTCATCAGGGACTTCTCGGATAACACGGGTAGATTCATGAGTTTTAAGGCATCGTAACAAAATACCATCAAACCCATGTTTATAGAGGACTCCATTGAGGATGACAAATGGTTAGCGCATTGAAGAAAATACCTCCTACCATTTTTGGATAGGTCGGAGGGAAGTTTGGATTGAGATAGATAATCAAAGATTTGAGAATACCAGAGATTTGATTGATTAGTGTCAACATGATTGACATGAGGAAGCTCATGGACATGAGATGGTTGATCGAGACGATGAACAACAATGGAGAGTTAAGATTATTTGGTTACCCATGGGATGAGAGACATGAGGGATGCCATAGTGTCTGCAAAATGATTAGATGAACGAGGGATGGTTTGGATGGTGTAGAAGTCAAAGGCCTCAAGAAGAAAGTTGACGATGTCCTTATATTTTTGAAGGAATTCATTTTTACATTGATAGGTTCCTTTGACTTGATTAATGATAAGCTGAGAGTCACTATAGATATCAAGGATTTAGATGATAAGCATGAAAGTGGTTTCGAGACCCAAGATGAGGGCTTCATACTTAGACTTATTGTTAGTACATTCAAAATTGAGTTTATATGCGATGGGGATAGGAGTATCCCAAGGAGGAATGATAATGAAACTGACACCTCCCCCTTGTTGACACTTATATCCATCAAAGAAAAGTGTCATATAGAGGGGAGAAAATTCATGATCGATGGTGTAGATAGACTCATCAGGGAATTTTTTGTGAGGAAGATGATTGTTAGGAAGAGGGGCTTCAACTATTTGATCGGTAATGGCATGACCCTTGATAGATTTTTGAGAGATGAACTCTAGGTCAAACTCAGTCATGAGCATGAGCCATTTAGTGATGCAGTCATTATGATAAGGATTAGAATGCATGGTTTTAAGAGGAATGAAGCTAGTGATGACATAGGTTTTGTGATTAAGAATATAGTGACGAAGTTTGGAGGTGGTGAAGAAAAGAGCACAACAAAACTTTTCAGCTTCAATGTAGTGAGTATCATAATTGTGAAGGGTGTGACTAATGTAATATATGGCCTCTTCCTTACACCTTGCTCATTGGATGTGCCAACATGGAACCTAGAGCATGATCGGTGGTAGAGATGTAAAGATAGAAAATCTACCCCCCCTCGTGGAGGTGTAAGAATAGGTGGGGATAGAAGGTACTACTTTATATCATCAAAGGTATTCTGGAAATTTTCATCCCAATTAAAGTGAACGTCTTTTGTGAAGAAGATAGTGAAAGGTTGGAAACAATCAGAGAGTTGTGAGATGAAGTGACATACTGATTGAAGTCAACCTTGAAGACTGCGAAGTTGCTTGAGATTAGAGGAAGGAGAAATCTCAAGGATGGATTTGATTTTGGTGGGGTCAACCTCAATACCCCTAATGGAAATGATGAAGCCAAGGATTTTTCCAGTTAGAAGTTCCAAAAACACACTTGGATGGATTTAGACAAAGGAATAATTGGATAAGATCCACGAAGATGATTTAAAGGACAAAAATATGATCTCGCCAATGTCTAGATTTACCCAAGAGGTCATCGACGTAGTCCTCTACAGTTTTATGGATAAGGTCATGCAATATGTAGGTCATGATGCAATGATAGGTGGCCCTTGTGTTTTTTAAACCAAATGACTTGACACAGTGACATAAGGTCCCCCATAGAGTGATGAAAGAAGTCTTTATGTTGGTATTTTTGTGTGATGAGGATTTTATTGTAACCAGAAAAACCATCCATAAGAGAAAGACATCTCATGGTCATGGTTGTCAAGTCGACTAGCTGATCGATGTTGGGAAGGGGAAAGTTGTCCTTAGGGTAAGTGAGATTTAAATCATGAAAGTCGGTATAGATGTAGAGCTTTCCTAGAGGCTTTGGCAATGGGTATGATGATATTAGAAACCCATTGTAGATAGTCGATAGGTATGATGAAGTTAGCGGAAAGAAGGCATTGTAACTCTTATTTGACAAGGAGGATGCAAACAAGGATGCATGCGAAAATTCTTCTACTTAACCAACCTTGGAATTAGGAAAGGTGATGATGTTGTGGACAACGATAGAAGGATCGAGACTCGGCATATCAATGTAAGACCATGCAAAGGCTTGACTGTGTTTAGAAAAGAAAGAGGTGAAATATTTTAGCTCTTGGGGATCAAGGATTGACCGAACTTTGAGGATGTGCAAGGGTCCTTGCGGAGAGTGCCTATATTGATTTTGATAGTGGATTCATTAAGAAGAGTGGATGTTTCTAGAGGTAAGGACTTATGAATATAGGAATCCTCCACCCCCATATAGGAAATAATGGAATCATCGTCGGTGCATTGAATAATGTCAATGATAAAGGAATATTCCTCTATCATATCGGGAAATTGAAGGGGGAGGGACCTAGTTTCATCCTCACACTGATAAGTGACCAATCCCAAAGTGATCATAGAGATTAAAAAAAAGACAAAAGAGATGGACATAGTATCATCCATATCCATGGGCTTTGTTGGATGGAGAAGGAGTGGATAAGGGATAATGTTCATGGGAGATGAATATGAAGAAAGTGTGAGAGAGTCGGTGGATTTTTCCTTGAAACTCTAATCCTGAAATTTTCATGGGGTTTACATGAGATTGGTCAATGATAAGATCATGCATTCCTTGTTCGTAACACCCCATTCCAAATCCTTTCCATGCACAATGATGGAGGAAAGTATAGGAAAAGGATTTATTATAGATGAAATCAAATCCATTGGTATAAGGCTTGGTGTGAGGTTGAGTATCGACGTTAGAAGGAAGAGATTGGTTGATAGCCACCATAGATCAAAATTGGTTCGGAGGTGAGGAGGTCTAAAAGAAATTATGTCCCTGACATTAGGTTGGTATATTAGACGTGCTTTATCAGGTATACCAAGTTCATTCAGGTGTATGGAAGGAATATTTAGGGTGAGAAGTCAGGTATTCCCCTAATTGAATATGGCATCGCATCACATAATCAATAGATTCATTATTGGGTAACTTAGATGTAGGGCTGAAAGAGCTATTAGATGCTTCAAGTGAATCTTGGTTATGGACAAGCACATCATTTAGTCAATAATTCATGTGACATGATTTGAAGGGTGCAATGTCTGGTGGGTAGCATTAAGGATGTTCCCTTAATTCTCATATTTTATGCAATGTTTGGAGAGTGGAATGGACACAATTCATGGTGTGAATCCAAGGATGCCAAAGTAAAACATCATACTACAAATCCCCCTAAAAAAATATAAAAGAGCTCATAGAGAATTTTTTCACTGACACGGATGGGAAGGATAATTGTGCCTAAAGAAAGGGTAACAACATCATTAAAGGCACAAAGGATGGCGGCAAATATAGAGACAATGGAGTTGGGAAGCTTGAGTTGATAAAAGGTATGAGAAGATATGATGTTGATGTTAGCTCCATTGTCTATCATAATATGGCGAATGAATGTATAATTGATGCAAACAGTGATGAAGGGAGGAAGATCATGAGCTTCATGTGAGATATCAAGAATTTTAAAGTCATCAAAAGAGATGGCAGTAGAAGTTATGTGTTCGAGATAAATCCTACCAATGTTCAACCTGTGTTTGCAAGAAAGATGATACAACCTTCCAAACCTTGATATGGTAGGGTTTCTGTGATACCCATGAATGTGGATGGATAATGTTCAATGTTGTGCTTCCATGGAATAAATGTGAATAAGGCTCCTTTTCTCTTGTAAGCAATCATGTAAATCAAAAACGCTTAAACAAAATGGAGTTAGTAAAATATATGGTGGGTTTCTTGGAAAAGGCCAGTCCCCAGAAGTCAATGGAATTCCTTGAAAGGATGTCAATCCATGTTCAAGAAATTAATCTGATAATGATAAAGTAAACTGATAAGTAAATGATAATAATAGAAATACAACTGACGATGCAAAGGAAAAGGGATAGATGAGGTCCAAAATGTTGGTCTGATGGTGGTTCTTGATCCAAAGGGATGTGAAGGAATCACAATATGGCTTCAAAGGAGTGAAAAGGTGTGGAAAAATTTGAATATGCACTCACAAAGAGAAAGCCTTGGTATTGATGATATAAGATGTTGTAGATAGGAGCTTAAACGAGCTTGATAAATATCTGTTCTGATGTTTTAGACGATAGACTTATTGGACTAATAGCTAGGCTCTTGAAATACCAAAAGATAATAAAATATGTCATTTGAATGTCTTTCTGATCAAGCTTTAGGTTTCACTAGATATTGTGACAGTGAATCATTGGCAATTGAAGGCAATCTCTAGCGATTTTGGGTCAATTAGAAGTGATTGATGATAAACAAATGGTAGCAGTTTGGAGTGAAATCAATGATTTTGGCAATCACCATCTATTGCTATAAAAATGTTAGATAGGTTGATAATAAGAATGATGGAAATGATGATTAAAATAATGATAATAATGTTCAAACGAAAGACTGCTTACCTTGCTACAATAGATATGCAATGCTAAGTAAAGATGATATTATGAGAGATGAAGCTTGAAAGTGCTTTGAAACAACATCTTAACGAAGGCTAAATACTGGGTCGACTATCAAATGTACGAGAGGACGTCTGAAGACGCATTAGAAGAAAGATGTTAATGGATGATCTTGGGCTCCTAAATGTGTCAGATGGCCTCTAAGAAATGAAGAAGAGATTAATGAATCTTAGAATGCCATCCTTCAAAAATGATCCTCCCTATTCCTCCTGAGATGAAGGCATGGGACTCATATTTATAGATTTTTTTTAAGGAGAGAATCATTAGTGATTTGCACGCAATCATCAACGATTTGCAGGCATTCTTAGTTTAGTTCCATCTTAGGTTGTTGAATTTTCTCTTATGGAACTTAAGTTGAGATGTCCAGATGATTTTTAGGAGGAATCATATGATAAAGTAGTTAGGATAAAGTAGGGAATATTGGGAGTTGACTAATTTAAAGTAGTGCTTAGTTATGTGAGGATGGGAGATTTTTTGGAAGTTGTTAGTTAGGGATAAGTTAGAGGTAGTTAGTTGTATTTTAGAAGGATAAGTAATTTAAGAAGGGGTTATGAGTAAGTTAGATGATTCTTAGAAGGTTAGTAAATTAGTTAGTTATTTTTAGTGAAGGTGTTCCTGAGTTAGCTATGGTGAGGTGTGAGGGTGAGGTGTGAGGATATAACATAGATTAAGGAATTGGTTAGGGATAGGTGATATGAGGTACATTAAAATATAAGGAATGTTTAGTTAAACTAGTTAATAACTAGTGAGTTAGGACCAATGAGTGAGGTGTAAGGATGAAATTAATTAATAATTACTTTAGCCATGGGACGGGCATAATATGACCTAGGAAAATGAGGGTATGAGTTTAATTAATAAATGGAGGGTTATGTTTAGTTAATGATGGATGTGGACTTATGAAAGCATACAGGTGACGATGTTGATGTTATTTAATGAATATGAGAGGTGTAATGTGATAATGAGGGGGCCTAGTGGACGTCGACACTAGAATTAGCAGGTGCTAATTTTAGGTGTCTAAATTTTCCCCTTTTTGTTGAGTGGTTTTGAAACAAGCCACGAGACAAAAATGAGATGTGATAGATAAATGTTGTATGTTTACATGATAAGGTGCTCCCCCTCAAACTAGGGATTGATGGAAAAGGGAATTGATCACGATGTTGAAAGAGATAGATGGAAAGATGCAAGAATAGGAAGATGATAAAGTGATTCCCCAAAATGAGGTAAAAACACAATGGGTGTCACCATAAAATCAAGTGATAGGGGAACCAAAGGGTTTGTGTCCTATAGACATATGATTTTTAACGACGGATGAGATGTTTTGACAAGGTCAAAGGACCAAGAATTGATGTTTCCAACAAAGGTGGGTTTATGAGGTAAAGAAGTCAAGTGATAGGGGAACCAAATGGGTTTATGTCCTATAGACATATGACCAAAAATTTATATTTCCACAAACTTATGAAACTGGGAAGTCAAGTAAGGGGAACAAAAATGTCCTATTTTTATGATGATTTGATGAGGTCAAAGGACCAAAAATTGATGTTTCTACAAAGGTAGGACTTACGAGACCAAGAATTCAAGTGATAGGGGAACCAAAGGGTTTGTGTCCTATAGACATATGACTTAACGGTGAAAAAAGATAATTTGATGAGGTCAAAGGACCAAAAATTATGTTTCCACAAAGGTGGGCTTACAATTGATAGGGGACTACCAAAGGGTCCATGTTCTATGAGTTAATGATAAGAGATGCATAATGATTTTGATGGGGTCAAGACCATTTGATTGCTACAAGGGTAGGCTTTCGAGGACTAGATGGGGGTTAATGACAGTAATCAGGGGCATAATGCTGGAGAAACATAGTGATTGACAAGTGTTGAGATTTGATGAGTAAATGTGATGTTTTAAACATAGTATGTGATTGTGCTCAAGATTGTGTTGATGTTGATGTGAATAATAGATTTTGGTAGATATTTTGATAAATGTTGATGTGGAAGGGTTGACAATTGTTAAAGTTATGTTTTAGGTATAATGTGTATTTGATATTGATGTTAAAGTGATTTAATGTTTTGTCAAAACCATGGTCAAGAATGAAATATGGATTGATTTCTTTGTATTGGATTAGATACATATATGATGGGAAACAACAAAGTGAAGGTTCTTACACTTTTAGCCTTTACAACGAATGTTAATAGATGACTAACAATGGGTAGTCACACTTAGGATCCTTGGATATAAATTGAAGTGAAAATATGTACCTTCCTAGGACATGAGAAGGGTTGACATATGTAGGTTGTGTGGGAAAAGAGGGTTCTCCTTTCAATAGTTTCATAGGGAAATGCCCCAACTTTACATTTTTGATTTTGATGCAAATTGATTGATAAGGGAAGCTTGCTATAATGGGAAAGATGATAAATGTGGGAATATTTCCTAGGATGCTTTGAATTTTGGCTTTTTGAAGGTTGATCTATGTGGGAATCCTTTTATGTGGGTAGCCATCCTTTGAGGGTATGGTCTACATTTTTAATTTTGATGAGATAGACGTCCTTCGAGGGATAGGTCTATGATTTTGACTGGTATCTTTCATCCTTCAAGGGATCAGTCTACTTTTATTTTTTATAATATCACATTTGAAGATTTGTCCTTCAAGGGATCAGGCTATTGCTTTTGACTTTGATAGGAAGCATCCATATATATTTTTGACTTTATTTTGAGTTAAGGGAAAGACCCTAATAGGCCGTTTCAAGGAGGGGAGAAGAAATGTGTACACGTACTACACATGTGTGCCCCAAGACATGTCTTTGGTTGGTAGACAAGGTGGATGGATGTAATGATTATGGGGTTCCTACTAAAGAGGAACTTATCCATGTGAAATATGTAACGAACATAGTCGTAGTGCTCATCTTTAAGGTGTATTAAGCATATTGATGGAAACCCACATACTTTCAAATTATTACAATGATAAAATGGGTTGCTAATGATGGAATAAAATATTTGATGTGACTACTTTCATGATGGTCAATCTATTAACAGTAGAAAGGCCACAATTGTAAGACATTCAAAGGTTTCCCCATGCTATATGGACCGATCCAGTTAAGGGAAAGCTTCCCATTTTTACTCTGAAGCAATGACATTTTGATTAGATTGATAGGATAAGTTTGGTGATGACATGTAAAAGGGAAGGTATGTAAACTAAGACTTTTGAAGTCTTAGTAAATAAGAGCCTTCCCAACATAATAATGTGGATAGAAATGACATGTGTTAAAAGGAATGATGTTCTAAGGATGGTAAAAATTTGGGCGTTGATTAATCAAGAATATGTTAAATAAAATATCAGTTAATAAAGGAGTTATGAGAAATTTGGATGGGGTATGAAAAGATAATTGATAAAGAAGGGTAGATGACAGAAGCTTTGGTTTTTCCTTTCTTCATGTATGTTGATTTTGGGTTTATATAGGTGGGTGAATTATACTGGTTTGAGATAAGGGACCTTCACTAGAAGGTAATGGGAAACACATGAGGAATATTTGTTGAGATTTAATTGAGGATGACCCCTTGGTTCTATACCTTTCGGTGAAGACATTGTCAGTGGCTTGGGCATAGATGTTGATGAGGTTGACAGACCTTCAAGGGAAGGTGTGGACATTGATGAGGTTGAGAGACCTTCAATAGAAGGTGCTGATGAGATTGAGGGATATTCATTGGAAGATGTTGATGAGATTGATGGACCTTCAAAGGAAGGTGTTAATGAGGATTAATGGTCCTTCAAAGGAAGGAGCTAATGAGGATGATGGTCCTTCAAAGGAAGCTGATGAAGATTAATGGACCTTCAAAGGAAGGTGCTAACAAGGATAATGGTCCTTAAAGAATTGATGGACCTTCAAGGGAAGGTGCTAATGAGGATAATGGTCCTTCAAAGGAAGGTGCTGATGAGATTGATGGACCTTCAAAGGAAGGAGTTGATAGCGGTCCTTCAATGGAAGGTACTATGGGAAATTGATGGACCTTCAAGGGAAGGTGCTAATGAGGATAATGGTCCTTCAAAGGAAGGTGTTGACGAGATTGATGGACCTTCAAAGGAAGGTGCTAATGAAGTATGATGGGATCTGACAAAGGAAGGTGCTGACAAAGTTGATGGACCTTCAAAAGAAGGTGTTAATAGATAAAGTTCCTTCAAAGGAAGGTGTTGACAAGATTGATGGACCTTGAAAAGAAGGTGTTGAATTTATTGATGTACCTAAAGATATGTTTTGACAATATTGATGGAACTTCAAAGGAAGGTGCTAATGAAATATATGACAAAGGTGAATGGAAGATGTCTTTTGTCCTACAGATGTTGGGTGATGATGTTGGTGATGTTGGTGATGGCTTAGGATGATCCTCTTCTAGAAGAATATTATCAACAAGGAAGATTTGTTGGATTATGGCTTTAAGCGCTTTACAAATTTCCATGTTATGCCCTAAGCATCTATGGTAAGCATAGGTTTTGTCTTGATCATACCAGGTAGGTTTTCGAGTATGTGGATGGGGTGTTTTGATTGGTGGTAATGTGATAAGAGAGGATTGCATGAGTCTATCAAGGATATCAATGTAAGTCCCTTTTGGGGGATTTGGATTAACAAATTTTGATCTTCCGCGGACTTGACTTATGTCATAAAAATGGTACCATTAGAAGCTTTGTAGAAACACTTAGTGAATAGAATAGGACATGTCTTATTTTTGGATGGGGGTGGACTTTCGTAGATGTTGTATGGTGTTGGAACATCATAGGGATCATAAAAAATAAAATTGTGAGGTTGATAAGAGGGAGAATATGACCCAAGAAAGGGATAATTTCATGTGATTCATATTTATATAACTTTTTCTAATTTTGATTGATAATATTGGATGATGGATGAGGTCCCAAAATAGAGGAGAAGGGATGGTTGGTGAGAGGGAGGATGAGATAGGGTTTGATCATTGATTTTGTCATGATATTGAGCTAAAGGATGGGGTCCCAAAATTGATGGTAAGGGTGGACCCGTAGATTTGATAGATTTAGATTGTGGTAAAGGATGGGGTCTCAAAATGGATGGTAAAGTGAGACCTTAGATGGTGTGTGCTTAGATTTTGTAGTATTGATTTTATGTAAAGGAGGGTGTTTTATGATAGATGATTAAGGTGAGGTGGAAAATGTGATCAATTTTGATTTTGTAACATTTGTGTTCGATAAAGAAGAGGGACTCATGTCAAATGACAAGGGTGAGGTCATGAGTGTGATGGTATTTGATTGTGTAGTGTTTGATTTAGGGAAATGTTCTAGGCTGGAAGGTAAGTGAGTATAGCTGGGGATATGATTGGGTTTGATTCGGATGAGGGAGGATTTTGTTTTGAGACATGATTGGGATAAGTTATATTCATGTGGGTTATCTAATTATTCAATTAGTTTAAAAAGTGGGTTAATGTAGAGATATTTTATGATGAATGCCTCCTTAGTAATGGTCTCCAAGGTGGAGTCTAAGGGTTGTGCAGAGGTAATGGATGATTGGAAAGTGGACACGGGTGATATCGATGCATGAGAATCATCAAAAAGAGGATCCAGTGATTCTAAGTTTTTAGGAGAAAGCATCAGTGATGAACGGGTCTTCTTATAGGGAAGATCACATGTAATTTTGTTTATAACGTAGCTTGAGGGATACACATTATCTATATGGAATGATTCTATCGAGGGTGTTGAGTCAGGAAGACATGTAATGTCATCATGTGTGGTAATTTCATCTAAATCATAGAAAGATATAGGGGAATCAGATAAAACGTGTGTAGTCTCATCTGAATCGTAAGAAGACCTAGGGGAATCAGATGGATCATGTGTAATCTCATCTGAATCATAGGAAGACCTAGGGGATCAGATGGATGCATGTGCCTTCTCATCTTAATCGTAGGAAGACCTAGGAGAATCCAGATAAAATATGTGTGAATCATAGAAAGATCTTCAAATGAGACATGTGGAGATTGATGATCGAGATGGCCTTCTTAGGGAATAATGTCCTAGTCATGGCGAAATTGTCGAAGGGCATAATGTATGATTTAAAGGGTGGATGGATGTGATGGGAACATGATTGAGTAAACAACTCGATTAATTCTGACTGCGGAAGTGAAAAATACAATTAATTGATATTGTTATACCATCTAGTGAAAAAGTATCCAAGGGATTCATTTTTGGATTATTTGATGGTGGAAAGGTCAGAAATGGTGATTTTACAAGTGAAATTTATAGTGAAGTGATTGAGAAACAACATGGCTAGACTGAGTGAAAGAGAGAAAAGATTGTCGAGGGAGGGAATTATACTAGTCCAAGGCAATTCCCTGTTAATGACATAGGGAAAGGTTCTAAGAATGAGATCTTGATCGTGGATGATGAGATAACAAATGTCTAAAGGATAGTATGTGCTGTTGAGGATCCTCCTGGTCATGGAATAAAGTGAACTCAGGAAGTTCCCAATGCATAGGATATGACTTATATGGTATTGAAAGATGGGTTCATTACAAACTTGATCATAAGTGAGGACATGTTTGGATCCTTTGGTAGTAGTTTCTAAAATTTCTAATCATTTTGACAAATCTTATATGGAATCATTTGTAAGATTAAATGTGAAGGAATTGACGAGAGGACGTGATTGATTTGACTGATGAAAATGTGAAGTAGTATAGTTTTTTAATAGATGGGCTTGATGTAGAGATTGATGAGGGGAAGCTTGAGAGGATATTCTTTGTGAAGTGGGTTGTGATAAAGGGATGTGGGGAGATGTGGAAAAGTGTTGAGTATGTTGTTTTAGTTGGATGAGAGGAGTTAATTGGGCTTGAGTACGGATATGTGTATGGATTTGGGATGTCTAACGTAGTGAAAAAGGGATTGAAGCATAGATGGATTGATTAGATGCAAGATGATGGATATTGAGATTCTGATGATATTGTGATGAAGAAGGGGGTTTTGGAAATACCACTTGATGAGATACATTGGACATAGACTGAGAAGTAATAGTTTAGAACTAGTTTGGTTGTGAAGAATAGTCATAGGTTTGTTGGATGGGATTATTGTAGGATTGTTGAATTGGATAAGAGGTAGAAGTTCCAGAGGGAACATAAGATGGCCTAGATGATGCTAGAAACATGTCAGAGTTAGATAAAGTTGACTGAGATGTGATAGGTTGATAAAATGGGTTATAATGTTGTACTAGTGTAGATAATGATGTATACATATTTTCTGAGGTTCAATCATGAAATTTCTTAGGAAAAAACACATAATTTCCTAATCAATAAAAAGAAACTTAAATGGATGTATTTACAAATAGCAGGTAAGCAAGCAGAATAAATTTTAAATTTTCTTGACTTAATTAAAAAAGTGAATGTGAAAAATGGATGATGGGTCCTAGGGAATGGCAAGCTATGGTTGGTTTCAGGTATGTTTATGGGCAGCGTGCTAGAAAGTTTGGGATAAATCCTACCGGCCTTCAACCCGTGTTTGTAAGCAATTTGATACGACCTTCCAAACCTTGCTATGGTGGGGTTTTCGTGATACCCGCGGATGTGGATTGTGTTTTTTTGTGCTCCATGAATAAATTGAACAAGGCTTATTCTCCTGTAAGCAAGCCTTAAAATAAAAAATAATCACACAAGATGGAGTCAGTAAAATATATGGTAGATTGCCTGAAAAAGGCCAGTCCCCAGAAATCAATGGAATTCCTTGCAAGGGATGTCAATCCACGTTCAAGAAATTAATATGGTTATTATAGAATAAATGATAAATAGATGAATAAACAAATGATTCAAGCTATTAAATGATGAGTGATTAGGAAAATGATGTGAAGGAAAGGAATTTACCTGATTTCAACTGACTGATAAGACTGAAAATTTGATATCACCTGATTTGAGAAGGCCTTAGAATGATGATTTTGTTGATGGTGGAGCTCTGGATCTGATAAAAACCACCCTCTGATGTTTTGATCATAACTTTTTAACCATAGCTTCGTTTCACGAACCGAAAGAAGCGCCAGAAATCTAGTTTCAAGTTATTTTTAGTGGTTTAGAGAATCTCCAACGATTTTATGTGAATCTCTAGATATTGGGCCAATCTCTAGCGATTTTTCCAGCAATCATGAGTGATTGCTATAGAAATGTATAGTCCGGAAAATGGACGAATCAGAGACTTAAAAAAAAATTAGAGAGCTTGATTAAGCTTAGAAATGATGAAAAATAATGTGATAAATCAAGGGAAACTACTTACCTTGCATAATTTGAGAAAATTAGAATAAACTATGGGATTACTCGAGAGAGAAATATTGTCGAAGCAAGAAGACTGTTGACGTAATTCTGGACGTATGAATAATGCTTGAAGAAGCTTTGTTGGACGATCTCTAGCTTTGTGAGAGGTATATGATGAAAGAAGAATAGAATATGAAATTTTAGATTCCCATCCACCTGCCATTCAATCTCAAATGGAGGCCAAGAACCTATATTTATAGTGAAAAAAGGAGAGAATCGCTGGCGATTTGGGAAATCATCAACGATTGTGGGTGGTTCAAGTTTGGTTGAGATATGTGTTATGTTGTGGAGCCTATTTTTTCATGTGCTGAAGTGTTGAAGACTGTACACTAAAAGTATTGTACACTCTTTATGTATGGCCTTGAAACGTGATTTTCTCATATGGGTGGGATTTTTTGACCGATAGGTTTATGGGACGGTTTTAGCCCATGGTTTTGATACCCACGGTTTTGTAAAACTGCTTAAGCAATTGTCTATTTATATGGTTTTTTTGCATATGGTAGGGTTAATGTAACATTTGTAGATGTGTATGAAATCGGGTGTGAATTCTATAGAGTTTGTTGAGCATAGCTCCAAACAGATCTGGGTATTGTGTTTGAGAGAGCGGTTGACTTGTAATAAAATCTGAGCAAGTGATTCTTGGTGGACGTAGTCCAAATTGGGTGAACCACGTTAAATACTATCTCTTTGTGTTGTGTTATTTTATTATGCATTTTTATTTGAGATCTGTAATATTTTATGTATATTAGTTTCTACTGTTGCGATTCTGTGAGGGATTATACCGCATATTTTATCCCTTATTTCCTAACAAAATGGAGGTTAAATTTTATATTTTGAACTTAATTGGTTAGAGATTTAGGGGAGTCATGTCTAAATTAGTTAGAGAGGTTAAGTGGGAGGTTAAATTTGCTTAGTTGGTTATAGATTTAGTATTTTTGGAAGGTTAGTTAGAATGAGGATGTTACCTTTTTTAGAGGGTAATTTTAGAGGAGGTTAAGAATAAGTTAGATATTCTTAGAAAGTTAGTAAATTAGTTAGGTGGTTAACGAGGTGTCCGAGTTAGCATGTTGAGGTGTGAGGGTGAGGTGTAAGGATAAAATTAATTATTTAATTATTTAATCAATTTTGATATGGGTGATGTAACTTTAAGGAATGTGAGATTATTAATTAATTACATGGGTATAGAACCAATGACTTAGGTATAAGGGCGTTGTTAAAATAGTGCGACGACGGGCCTAATGAAATTGATTAAATGGAGGGTATAACCTAAGATGAAGAATATGGAAGTAATATGTCGATTACTGATGGATGTGGATTTATGCGAGGTAAGGTGACAATGGTGATGTTGTTATGAATATGAGAGGTGTGACGTGATAATGAGGGGGGCCTGGTAGACGCCGACACTAAATTTAGCAGTGTTAATTTTAGGTGTCTACATTATGAGCACCCCAACAAGGGTTGCAAAAGGTTGAGTCTCATCGCTAGTGATAGGGATATGCTTAAGAGCTTCTATGAGTGATTTTCTATGATTAGGGAGCTTTGGATGAGCTCATAAAGTGACATCTTGACTGGAGCTAAATGGATCTGCTTCACAATACTTTGTTGGATGGTTGCAGATTTTAGAGTGGGTGGAGCAGCTAAAATGGACACCTTGGCTTTAGATGAAGAAGACATATTAGGTTGATTAGATAGAGAGACAATGACAACTTTAGGCTTTGATTGGGTGGATGATTTGGAATCATAAGGTTGAAAGTGGGTGGCGATGTGAATGATGACGATGAAGAGAGGGGGAACATTTTTTGGGAGAAGTAGTTCTTAGAGGGGGGTTCATGATGAAGGCTTTAGATGAAGAAGTATATTTGGAGGTTCTAGGGGGAGTAGTAATTTTTTCTTCGCTCATAACATCCATGTACATTTTTCTCCTTTTACAATGGTTGGGGGCAATTGTTTCCTTACTACCAATATAATTAATCATGTACTAAGGTTCCTTTTTCTATCATTTTTTTGCCACTCTCGTCCCACATTATGTTGGGGTAGCTAACACCGCAAAAATTAGTTTTCATTTGAGGGTGGGTGTCATATCAAATCCTTCACTTTTCAATCTTCAGACAACTAATCATCATTAATCAATTGGGTGAAATAGTCACCAAACTTGTGAAATCGTCCTATCAATCCTCTCACAACAATTCGTTGAAGAGGCATACCGATCGATGTTTCTAGGTCCTAGTCTATCTACTTAACCATCTAAGTCCCCTTTAATGTAGTCTTGGTCAGGGTAAACCATCCAAGTCCCCTTGTATGCATCCTTGCTCGGGGAAAATTGTCTAGGTCCCCTTGCTTGAGGAAAATCATCCAAGTCCCCCTACATACATCCTTGCTCATAGAAAATCATCCAAACCCCCTTGCATGCATCCTTATTTTGGGAAAATCATCCCATATCCCAAAAATCCAAAAACATAATATAACTCCAAAATCCAAAAATATCAAACAATCAAAAATCCAAAAACATTAAAACAAAATAATAAGAAAAAACAAAAAAATAATAAAAAATCCTAGCTAGTACTCAACCAGGAGGTTAACAACATGTGGAATATCGTCAACATCTCACCAAAAATGAGATCATTTTCTGTATATGTCTCCCTAGCATATATCGTTGTATGGGGAAACTAATGGCTGTTTTTCATCTCTCGGGACATATCGGTCCCCCATCCATCTCCCTCACGTATATCCTTTCTTGGGGCCAAACCGTTTCCCTTATCTCAATCCTACATCACTTGGGTATTAAATAGGGAAAAAATCAAATGCATTCATTAAACAATTGCTTGTTTCAATATATTTTCTTGTGCTTATTTATTTGTTTTCTCAATAGTATCTTATTGTATTTACTTTTGAGTCAGTCCTGTAGCATATTAAAAACATTGGTATTTTGGTTTTTCATATCATAGTACTCATTGTTGCATGGCAATATTGAATAAAGGTTATCCAAAATCATATCAGTGTGCCAAACAAGAAACAATACCCCTTTGTACCATTTCCCCCACCCCTTTCTCTTTTATCTATCCTTTATCTCCATCTTCTATCTAACATTCATGCATCCTCTTACTAATATTTTAGTCTTCATCATATTCTTCTACCCTATCACCCATCCATCATGAAAGCATCCCTATTTGAAACAATCATCCAAATTATGAATTTGGTCCATTGATCCCTTCCCCAAACCTACTGAAGTGGTCCATTGATTAACATTTCCTAGTTTTATCTATCTTATGAAATCGACAAATCGATCCCTTCACTGAAACCAACAAGTGGCTTATCAGTCAACATTTCTAAGTCCATGTATATTCCTATCAACCATGCCACTAGGAACACCTTCCACCATGATCTTTTCTCCTCCTTTTGAGACTCCATCCCCTTCTTTTATCATCGCAAGACCTCTTGAGGGGGCATCTTCATATCCATGTTCTCATTCCTCATCCAATCATCCCATCATGTTTACTATTTTTTTAGAGAGTGTTACTTTTGCAACACCTAACAAAGAGGGGAAAATGTAAACTCCCTAAATCTACCGCATTATATTTAGTCTAAAGGGACTCAAATCATACTTACCTCATCCTTCATTTATTAATTAATGACCCTTCATTAATTGAAATTTTTTCTCCTCTCGGATGTTAATTGACATCATTTTAAATTAAAATTCGTCTTTGATTATTAATTAATGACCAAAATATTAATTAATCAATTTTGTCGCTTCAACATTTAATTAGTGATCCTTCACTAATTAAAATCCCACTCTCAATCATCTCTAATTTTATTAATTTCCTCTAAATTCACCACCAAATAGCTTCTACAAGCTAATCTAGGCATATTAATTAATCCATAATTGATTAATTAGGCCTCCTTTCTTCCCATCTAATTCCTATGGAGTATTGGTCCTAATTAATTAATCCTAATTCTTTTTAAATAATTCTAATCCTACATCTCCACTATCCCACACTCACTAAAAGTTGCACTTTTCCCAAAAAGAAAAATTATAAAGGCAACCCTCTACATCCTTCCTAAGACACGCCTACTTCTCATGCTAAACATTTCTACTTGTGGAAAGCTCTAGGCAAAAGTGAGAAAACCCCATTTGATGGAAAACCAAAGAGGAGAACCAAACATGGCTCACACCGTTTTGAATGGACCTCTTGCTTCACCAAAACCCTCACTTTAATTGCTCGTGGCTTACACTTAGTTTATCAAGGGTTTCCACAAAGTCCGAGACGAATCCAAACCTTCACGGGAGAGGTTTGAGCTTTTTAATTTATTTACAAATGCTTTGTATTTTTTTCCTTAGTCTCATCTTGATGTTTTTAGCATTCTTCAAATTGTTTAATTTTAAATGAACTTTTAGGTGCAAGTTACATTCATATAACTGCACGTTTTTATAATAGCTAGCATTTAAAAACTCCAATTCAATTGCTTCTAAATATATGTCTTATTATCTCAAGTTAGCTTTGCCTTTTCCTTTTCCATGCATCATATAATAATTTTTACAACTCTAAAAATCATCATCCTTATTTAGGTCGTAGTTTCTTTTATGTTTCTCAAAATACTTATGATTTAAGATTAAATTTTAAACCCAATTCCAAAAAAAAACCCACAAATTGAAGTATTTAAATTTTATTTCAAAAATGACAAAATATATAATATGAAATAAAGTGCCAAGATTTCAATAATAACAAAAATTAGTGTTTTTAGTGGAAATTGAAGTTGAAAACACATTGCTTTCATATAAGTTAATTATATACCTCTAAAATAAAGGGCCCTTTGACTCCAATAATTGTAACATTAGACCAAATACTTCTTTCATCCATACGGAGTTAAGACACATATGCAATAGTAACAAATGACATCATAAATCATTAAAGTAATCAAATGAGACACTCTCTCTCTGTTTCATGTATTTTTTTTAATTCTATTAATCATATTTATCTCTTAAATCCTCATTTTAAATATATATATATCTATCCCCATATATATGACGTACATATACCATATGTATATTTAATATCTATATATATGTATATACAAAAAATTTTGCTCCATAAAATATATTTGGAATATTATGTTTTTTATTTTTTTTACCACACTATATTTTGTATCCTACGTAATTATATAAAATGAATTATGAAATAATTTAGTAATCGTAAACCCTCCCTTCACCTAATGTTGAATGAATTCGATCAAAACTTGATCATAATGCAACGATCCTTAAAAGGGATTCCAATACTTTTTTGTTATTATTACAAATAAATAATACCACGGTATTTACTCTATATCTCTAACTAATATGTAGCGTGTATTAATTTTTCACTAAGTGAATACATATCATCTAGAGAGGAAATGGTTTCCCACTTCTCAATTAAATGAACAATACATTTAAGTTATGATCAATTTCACAATTGGTATTCAATTTTAATTGGGATAATTTTGGTGTGATTATGAATCTATCTAGATTTTTTTATGAAGTGAAAGAAAATATTTGAGTTTATCATAATCAAGACCTCATTTTCATTTTCATATATATATATATGAGATATGGTTTTCAAATGGAAATTGTTCATGTAAATTTACCATTTTTACAGTAATATTTTTTTTTTAAAAGATAAACTCATCCCAGACGCACATACATACACACTTGTAAAACAAGAGAAGTATATTTAGTTAATAATCTTTGAGCTATTGTTAAAAATAAAAATGAAAATTTTCCTCACGGATTTCAAACTTTTTATCATGATATTTTTTATGGGATTTCAAATTTAAAAATTATTTGGACCACTTTACATATCATTTTTTAGACGGAATTCCTATTCTACAACAAACGGAAATAACAACATTTGACTCGGTTTAGTATAGGTACTAAAAAATGCATGGTACACGCTAAAATACCTCTAGATTCATTCCAATCCCCCAACAATGGCATGCATGTGCCAAATAAGAGTATTCTCTATTTAGTTAGTCTTTGCCTTTAAAATTGAATTGCTTTAAGTAAATAAATAATACATTATTTTAAGGTCATCAAATATTATAATGATTTAAAATTATATAATATTAATTAAGAAAATTGACTATTTAATAGAAAATTGAAGATAAGATTTAACTTATAATGTTTTTTCATTTAAAATTGAGATTGTCAACGAATTAAGATGACTATTTTAGTAGCAGATTATATTTCAATCTAATGTTCTCTAAATCAATGTCAATCTTAAACAGAGCGATAGGAAAATTGTTTTCCTTTTTTCGGTTTTTATAAACAAGCCCTAATCAAATCTTTTACTTATGGATTTTTCTGTTTAAATTATTTCTTTTCGAAATTGCAATAACTATTTTATGTTTAGCCAGTTGAAGTTTGGGGTCCGTGCCTCTTCTTTGTTCAAAGTTCAATCTTTCTTTTCTTTTTTATGTGGTTCTGACATCTATCAATAAATATCCTCAACAAGAGCCCTGATTGAAAAATTCCTGCTTCTAGCAGTCTACTTAAATTGAAATTTTGTGATTTGGATATGGGACTTTTAATTTTATTTCTATTTTTTGGCTAAAATTCCATTTAAGAAAAACCTAGAAAGATTGGGCTTTCTAAAAGTAACGCTTATGTGATATTATTATATTGATGTAGAATGATTCTAGAATTCAAGTTTAGTTGCTATCATGTAATGGAGGAGTCCCTCCTTTTGAATTCGCAAATACATTTATTTTTATTTTCTTCTTTCATTTTTTCGCAGGATATTTGTGATTCTCTTTTTCCCACAGTAAAGAAAAGAGTGTTGTCTCCATCCAATTTATAGTTGTTTCCATCCAAAGCTTTGTACATTATATCACTTTTTTGTTTTAGTGGCAACTAAAATAAATAACAGAGAAAAATATTAAAAAGCTTGTAACTTTTGATCGGTAACTCAGTTTTGAGTGCCATTTTTTGTGAAAGTGCTTATTTTTTTGTGCTCTTTCCATTGGAAATATTTATTTTGAGACTTGCACTATAATTATAAAGTTCCAAATATGGAGGAGTGTTGTAATCAATTGTGGATGTAATTTCAGTTGAGTCCGATGTCCTAAAATTTTGGGAGTTACAGTTTTTACCTATCATAGATTTTGAGAATGATATGCTTTTCTCTGAAGTATGTGGACTTCAAGAGAATATTGTAAATTTTTTGGAAGAAAATAGATCACTCAAGAAGTGAAATTCTCTTTTACAATCACTCATTCATGATAAGGATACAATAATACACTCTCTGCAGAACAAACTTGCTAGCCTACAACATCACCATCATATTGTGGACAACCATATCCATGCTCCTAGTCCACTTGCAGTTGTTGATCTTGTACCCACTGACATTGATCTGCTAGTCTTTGAGCTTGAACCTGCTTTTGATGCTTCTAAACCTGTGAGGCTTGTTACTGTATGCTCTTCCACATCTGTGCCTATTACAGTACCACATGTTGTGTATCCTACTTTTTCTCAGCTGCATGGATTTTTTGAGAAGCATACCACTGCATTCAGATCTCGCATGCTCCGTTCCATGGGTCTCACTAGCAGAGTCATTGGCAGACATTCGCCAGGGTATTGTTTCCTCTATTCCACATGTTAAGTGGAATTCTCGTCATGCCATTGGTTTTCGAGCAGATACTTCAATGGAATCACGTATTGATAGAGCTCCTTTTTTTGTTCGCTCAACTCTTGCTGAGGATCATGAGCAACAAATGAGTTTTGCACCTTCACTCAGGCGTGAGAAACCTGATATTTCAACTATCAGACGATGATCAACCTGACACACATTCTGATGTTCTTTTGCATGCACCCATTGTGCATTTTGTACCAAGTCATATGTAGACATCTTCTTCATCCATCCATGTTGATTTGGAGTGGATATCTGATCACTCATGGCGACGACATAGGCATTCGTTGAGAGGATTCTACAGGCGTGGCTCCTCCACCATTCAGCCTCTTGCTTCACTTTCTATACCTCATGCATTGTGATGCTTCTTATTTTGAGAATTTTTCTTTAGCAGGTGTAGTTTATCTCTCTTGTTTGTTGAGAGATTTTGTATCTGTATTTTTGACACTTTTGGCATGTTGACAGTATCTCTTATGGGGGATCTATTCTAGTACATTCCGGTGTTATTTTATCAATGTTTAAGTATTTATTTTGACAACTCATACATATTTGTAACATCACTCCACCCATTCAGCAGTATGGGAGGGTGTGGTGTTGATCCTTCTTCTTCAGGTTTCGTGTCCTTGCCTTGTTACCTTAGCTTTTCTTGGATCGTGACACTCTAGATTTTGTGTCCTTGCCTTGTTGCTTTGGTTTTTGTTCTTGGATCATGGCACACCTATTTGCAGTAGTTGATCAAATTATGTTTGGTATTTCTTTTTTTAAAATTTTGACATCACTCCATTGACAGACTCCTTGTATGGAGCTATTTTGGTGAAACCCAGTGTCAGTTGTTTTTGAGTTTTGTGATTGAGTAGTGGATTTAGACCACAGTGCACACCAAAATTCTTCAGCATTGTATGATTTTTTTGAGCCGAGCTTCTTGGGATGCCTTGGAGCGGGTTTTTACTCTCTTTACTTTGTTGTTACTGGTTTTGGCTACCTTGCAGTGTCCCTTTTTCATAGTTATTGTACATGAGTACCTCATCGGGCCTAGTTGTTGGGACTCATACTGTGGACATGCCACTTCTATTTTGGCCCTTAGCTTCACTTGAGGGGGTGTTAGAGTAGGTATTTACCTTAGCTCATGTTCACCTAAGTACTTTATTTACCTTTATTGTATTTATCCTCACCCACTTATGTGTGTGGATATTTCTGTTATTTTATTTAGATATTAGGAGATATTATCTAGTTGTTAGGTATAGTTCTTTCATTGATCTATGGTATTGAATAGATCCTTGATGTTTAGTTCTCTCCTAAATCTATGGTCTTGACTAGTTCTTTGATGACTATTTATTTCCTTGATTTATGGCTTGATCTACGACCTTGACTGGTTCTTAGATTGTTATTCCTTTCCTATTTAAGCAAGGCCCATTCTCATTATATTACATTGGGTTCCATAATAATATATGATATTGCTTCTCATTTGTTTGTAAAGGTTTTATGTAAAGCTATTCTGGTGAATTACTTTCATATTGTTGATCGTGGTGTTTGATTAACATCTGTGTTCTTGGCTTGGTACGATTTGGTTATCATTCCTTTCATATTTAGTAATATATGAGATTCTTTCGTGTTTAATGATGTCTGTGAAACCTTTGTCTACTACCTCAAACAAACTATCAGAAGTTTTCTATTTGAAATTTATTTTTCTTGCCTCCTTTGTATGCATCATGTGTGTGTGTCATTTACATTTTTACTTTGTTCGTTTCACTTGTGTACATGCTCTACAAACAATATTACATTTCCTTGCAAAAAAACAACTGGGATTCGTAGACTTGGCCCTGTGATCTACGACCTGCACATATCGTTCTTAAATTTTGAGAGCTTCTTTTCTCCAAGGCCAAAAAAACAAGAAGCCCCAGTTAATATTTATATGATTTATTTATTAATTTGTTTGGCACATTCCACGATATAAATTTCAAAAATAGAAAAAGTGTAGGATATTGAAGTGAGGGAATTTATAATTCAAAATTTAAATTTTTAGCTCATTAGGAAATACAAAAATAACATAAATTCAATACAACTTAGTTTTTAATTTTCTATATCGATATAATAATATTAACATAATAGCAAATATAATATAATATAACAAAGGAAATAAATCCTAAACATAGTTTTAAAATTCAATAAAATAATATACGCACCTTTATTTCTATTTTATTATAAAAATTTATATCAACATTGTTAAATATAATGCACGCTAATTTAATATAACTCCCTAATTAAAATGTTCCACGTGGAAATTTTGAACCAAATAGTTGGGAAACATATTTCACGCCGGCTTATATATATGAAAACACTTAGCGATCGTTGAACCCCATTACAATGATTTGTTATTCCTACATAGAATTTCAAATAATAATGTGTTAGTTCTTAGTGGCTATTAAGATATTCCTTTTAATAAGTGTTAAAACACCTCTATACATGTTTTATGATGGTCATTTATTTGTCAAGGAGAATCCTAGCGCCCTCTATCCTATATATTTTCTAGGATTTAATCCTAGTAATGTATGATACATTACAAGTCATCCTACAAAATTGTTAAGCCTAACATCCGCTATGTCATTCATTTTAATAGATAATGAAGCTTAGTGGTCAATCAGAGAGAGAAATTCCAGCCAATATGTTATAATTATAATCATTGAAACCTACCAATGCTCCATAGATGAACAAACCATGGTCACAATGACAAGAGGTAATGGCTGAAGCCTACTGGCCACTAACCTAGTCCATGAATTATTATTATAACACTAATTTCAAAATAAGAAACTGTTGAGCCTAGAGTCCACTATGGCATTCCTTTCAATAAGTAATGAACCTTAGTTGTCTCCAAACATTTTATCCCATATGAAATGATGTGAATTATATGCTATAAAAAATATATCTTATGATAACTAGAAAAGGCTTGATCCCTGTTGAGGACATGTAGTACAGAACATGGCTCCATCAGGGATAGTCCAGCCAATATGATATAATTCTAATCAATGAAATATATTAGCACTCCATAGTTGTATAGTAATTGTTTACAATGACAAGAAACAATGGTAATAGCATAGTGGCCACTAAGCTAGATCATGATTTATTTTTGTATCACTATTTTTCAAAATAATAAATTGTTAAACCTGACGTCCCCTATGTCATCTCTTTTAATCAGTAATGATGCTTATAGGTCACTATGTGTTTTCTCCCATATGAACCAATGTGAATTATATGTTACAAACAATATATCTTATGAGAACTAACTAAGTCTTGTTCTATCTCAAGGGTATGTAGTGCAACACTTGGCTACATTAGGGATAGTTCAACCAATATGATAAAATTATAATCAATGAAACCTACTAGCACTCCATGGCTATATAGAAATTTTTTACAATGACAAGGGGAAATGGTAGGAGCTTAGCATCCGCTTAGCTAGATCATGATTTATTTTTTTATCGCTATTTTTGTAAACCCGGCATCCCCTATGTCGTTCCTTTCAATAAGTAATGAAGCTTAGTGGTTGCTAATAATTTTCTCCCATACGAAAAAATGTGAATTATATGTTTCAAAAAATATATATTATAAGAACTAAATAATTATTGGTCTCTCTCGAGGGTATGTAATGCAACACTTAGCTACGTCAAGGATAGTCCAACCAATATGATATAATTCAAATCAATGAAAAATAATAGAGACCAAAATATATACAAACATTGTTCAAAATGACAAGAGGTAATGGTAGGAGCCTAGTGGTCGCTAAGATAGACCATCATTTATTATTTCATCACTATTTTCAAAATAAGAAACTATTAATCCTAGTGTCCTCTATGTCATTCCTTTCAATAAGTAATGAAGATTAGCAGTCACTAATCATTTTCTCCCGTATGAACCATTGTGAAATCTATGTTACAAATAATATACCTTATGATAGCTACATAAGGTTTGATCTCTCTCAAAGGTATGTAGTGAAGCACATGGATCTAGTAGGGATAGTCTAGCCAATATGATACAGTTACAATCAATGAAACCTACTATTCACTCCATAGAGAGCTTTAATAGATATGAGGATGTTTCCTTAATGACAAGAAGTCAATTGTAAGAGCCTCAGTACAACTGCTAATCTAGACCATGATTTATCTATTTTATCACTATTTTTTAACTGTTGGTATTTTTAACTCTGCTTTAGATACAACATAATGGACGATAAATGTTTATAGGCTAATAAGATTAACACTCTAAATGTGTTATGACATGCATATTGAATGTAATGAACCTTAACAGTCACTAAGAATTTTCTCCCATACAAACTCAATGTGAATTATATGTTACAAACAATATAATCCATAATAAACTAATGTGAGCATTAACAACAATTATATATCTGTAACATTCCCCCCTTAGTGCGAACATGGTGGAAAAACATTCACACACTTATCTGCAGTATGCTCACCCATGTGGCATGCCCAACTTGGCTCATGACCTTGATCAAAAGAAAGACTCTCTCCTTCCATGGTTTTAAATAGGTTTACCATAAACCTTGACGTGACAAAAACCATCAACTGTCCACCTCATGTGGTTTTCTGATCTCCCAAAAACATTTTCAAGATCCATGAACTAACTTACATTGGTGATTCTGATCTTCTACAATGTTCTGACATCAAGGAAAAATGCAAGAAATTTCACTCATGCAGGAGCTCACTTATTACAATAGTTGAACATGTATGATCCATCTTTTCTTATTCGCAGAAAGTAAACACACAACTGAAATAAAATGCCACAACACCATTGTGCATGGCCCCGTCACTTGTAGCTGGCAAGAGGTCATTGATTGACCTCCTTCCTCTGTTGTCTTCATCCTTCATCCTTTTATGTTGCTAACTTGGTTGGATTTGATCATGAGGCTCAATGGACGTCGGTTACTACCGAAAATGTGTTTGTAAAGCAATTTTTTTTTTCTAGATTTTTTAACTTATATATTTTTACAATGATGGCACAATACAATAAAATCGACAACACACAAATATACAATTGACTTAAAACAACTTTAGAATGTTTACAATAACACAAATGAAATTAACAAATAAAAATAATGTAAATAACTAAAAATGAAATTATACATTACAAAGCCTATTAAACATTTGATTTATTAAATATAATAAATTATAACTAAACACCACAAAAACAAAAATGACTAACATAAAAAACTAATGACTTATAACATAAAAAGACATTAGAATTTAATAAAACAAACTCACCTATTACAAAAATAATTGTTTTAAATATCTTGACTTTAAAAAAAAAATTATAATTTAAAGACCACATTATAACTTTAAATATTCTTTAGACCAAATAAGTCAAAATGGAATATTACATGAAATTTGATACAGTTACTAAAAGAGCCTAATGAATTACATTTTTTATGCATGACACTTTACTTTTATAACCCTTTAAAATAAGTTTAAAAAATATTTTCCAAGTTTAAAAATGGAAAATGGATAGGGAGAAACGCTTTTGGAATACTAATGACACAGAGATCTTTGATAACTATTAACACTGCTAAGACGGTCTAGAGGAAATTACATGACCAACAAGATATTAAAGTGGTGTTTTGAAGTTGTTATGCAGCAAAAGATTCAGACTATAATAAAATGAGAGTAGATTTCAATGCAGGACAACACCAGAATTCGATGATTGATTGATGTGCAACAACAAACTGTCTAATTTTTTAACTAAGATAAATAGAGAAAATCATATGACGTTATGCTGAGAATAATTGAACCCGCTCAAATGGAGTCAATTGAATTATGCCCACACATACATAATTAGGTCTCTTCCTTGGAACTACGCACACAGGTCACACGTTTTGACTGATTATACTCTGATACCACTGTTAAAAAACTGCACAATAATATGAGAAATAAACGCAACACGTGCACATTGAAAATATTGAACTTTGTATTCATACGGGATTGTTTATTCATTGATAGAGAGTTTAAAATATATATGAGGATCTTCTTCTTCATACAAGGAGTCGACATCAATCCTCAACAACTCTCAATCCCACATATATCTCTCCATGAGTCTCTCAAGCTCCTATTTTAATGGTAAGATAAACTCATGTACACAAATACAATCCTATATTATTATCAATGAGTTGTATTATCATGACAACTTTATTAATAATAATATTACAAAACTATGAGTTTTAAATACAACTCATCACACACATTATAAACAATATAATCCATAATAAACTAATGTGAGCACTAACAACAACTAGTAACATGTTGTCATCCACCATCTATCCTAATAAAAAAAATAACCACAATGAAGCACAATGTTTAGAAGTAAAAATAATTTATGAAAGGAATCCAACCAAATCTACAAGAACATAACAACAACTTGGCTAGTTTGCTTTGTTTTGGAAGGCATAGATGCACAATGAGCTATGGGATGGAGTAGCAATGGTTGTACTGCTTTTCTACAACCGCAGGATTCAGAACTTGGAAAATCTTTGTTTTTGTATGAGAAAGTGTGTAATTTTTGGTTGGGAAGATTGAACACGCATCCCATGAGCAATTTACTGTTTTGATATTGTTTGTTTTGGGTAACATTATTTGTGAGATTAAAGATCCCCACTTTACAATTATGAAGTGACAACACTATTAATTCCAGTAGGCATAACAACAATAGCAACTGTAGAGTCATGGATTTTGCAGCAGCCCAAGAGCCAATCTGGCGATGGCGGTAGTAGCAACAACAACAACAATGGGGTTGAAAGGAAAGGAGCCAGTACTGTATTGCAAGAAGGATGAAAATGTGGGTATGGGCGTGGACAAAGAGCTGGCCTCCATAGGTTACAGTGTTAAATCCTCTGACTTGCAGGTGGCATAGAGGCTTGAGCAGCTGGAGATGGTAATGTGTAGCGTGCAGGAGGATGGAATGTCTCACTTCAAATAAAATTATTGTCGTTGATGCATGGATGTCAAGGCAGGGTGGGTCTGGTTTTTATATAATATGACTGTAAATTATGCCTTCGGCGTAATGACCAGACTTGATAGAACTTGATACCATTGAACATAAAAGTTAATCTTATCAAACAAATCAAAGCTCACATGAATCCATAAGATGACTCAGTAACCCAATTAAAAGTCTTAGTAACAACATGTTGCTTTGACACCAAAAAATTGTATAGCGTTATGTATTTTTACTGTCACAATATTCACCTTTGGAATTCCAATTGAAAAACATATTAGATGTCATGGATGCAATAGAGGCAAAATATAGCTCACAAGAAGATTCAAATACAAAACATCTCAGATAACACAGAATGAGACATAAAAGGAACTTTGTCCAGGATTTAAGTTAATGTAATCACATCCCAAGGAGAGGAAAACTACAAGAAAATGTCCCATTTTGAACCTTGGTCAGGATGCCCAATGGGGAAGTATCTTCATCTATGGTCATCCAACTAATTATCCCAAACTCATTGCAATTACGAAGTTAATTAGGTTCTACCAGTCCATCACTTCACTGGTTCAACTTATGACCTCACCACCGAAAATTGTTATCATTTATATAAAAGTCAACCTCATCAAAAACTGAATTGCACTTATTATCAACATAATTTGCATTACTCAACCAAATCGATCTAAGCAGTGTGGATGGAATGTGATAATCATAGATATTGTTCATAGCCCAAACATAATTTTTATCATTGTAACTATATGTTATATTCATGGATGCAAGCAAAACAAAAATATAAATAATCTTTAGCTTAATTATAGAATAGTATAGTACAGGTCTTTACATAATGTACTTTTTCCTAATATGAATTTGCCACTACATTCTAATCAAATTAGTTTGTCACTAGATTTCCAATGGAACGAGTAGAAATTTGCAACTTGTTTGTGAAAGGAGTTTCATAAATATCAAATCCAAAGTTTGTTACTATAAATACAACAAATAATCTCATTGTCTACAACAATAATATATATGCAAACCTTGAGGTGTGAATCACCATATAAGATTATATCTTTTGCAGCAAATTATATAAAGAACCCAAATGCTTATTTCTCCAAAAACAAAAAAAAACATGGAATAATTGAACACTTTCCCCTTACTAAAAATTCGTGAGTTGGTTTAAGGTTAATCCTAAAGGATGTAAACCTTCCAAATTCTCAAGAACAAATCCCTTTCTAAAAGTAGATATCCATAAACAGAGAGAACCAAAAACCATTACAAGTAAACCAAAAGCAGAACCTAAGCCATCTAAATATGAGTCTATAAGTTAGAAACAAGAGACTACAAAAAAAAAACTATTAAAAAATAACTACAGCCAGGTCATTTATATTGCACAACAAAATGAAAAATGCAAGAATACCCTTCCATTTTTCACTTACTTATTACACCGAAGGCGTTCCCCCTATGGTAGAGGACCTCCGGACGTTTCTGCGACTGTCTTAAAGTTGACGGTTTGACAGCCGTCTGGACGTTTTTGCATTTTTAACAGTTTTTTTGACATGCGTTCCTTCTTTAGACCAGCAGGGCATCGTGTCAATCCAGGGGCCTTCTGTCAGGGTTCGAATCCACCCCTCCTCGCCTTCCTCTACATCCATTATGTACAAATTTTTGTGCCCGGATCATCCTGATCTGAACAATAATTGTTTCCCATCCGGAGACGAGTAAGAAAACACATTATTGACAGTGCCTTCTTTGGTCAGATCTCTCACCTCCGATTTCACCTACGTTTCTGCTTCCAAATCCTCTGGTTTAAAGCAAATCGAGACGACATGCATTGTAGATTGAAGGAGGAGCTTGGCATCAGAGGGTGTGACGAACTGAGCATTGTAGTTAATGGATGTTCCATCGGTGAGTCTGCGATGGTTGAGAAATTCGATTTGTGAGAGGGAAGATTGAGCATGAGGAAAATGGAGGGTGAAAACATCGAAGTCGTAGTGAAGTCTTCCCATAACGGAATATACGATCGTGCCGTCTAATTTTTTAGCTCTCGACCGGTGCCATGGTTGATTTGAATCAGAGGAGACGATATATACACCAGATCTTGTGGGGCGCGTGGGAATATATCATTTGAGTGCGATGAGGTGAGCGGGCATGTCATGAATTATGTCACACATTCAGCTTAGCTTAGCTTAGCTTTACACGTTGATCGGATAGGCATAAGCCATTCAATACAAATAATTTGGCCTTCACAACTATGTTGATTACAGGTGGGTTGAATAACTCAAAAATTGAAAGGTGTGGGGAAAGGAATATTGAAAGTGGAGGTATAAAAAATGCTTTCAACTATAACAATACATCATAACTTGGTGTCTATGGGGAATATTAAAAGTTGAAGTGGAAAAAATGTTCTCGACTATAATTATAAACCATAACTTGTTGTCTATGTGGAGACAATAAAATGTTAGGTAGGGCCGTGAAAATTGAATCCATCATTTATAAATGTAATGCGAGCCAATATTTGTTATGTTGTTGGGTATTAATGAAGTGTTGGTGTACAAGCTCCATTGACAATTGTTGTTATCAACCGTATTACGACACCTCATCTATTGCCATTAATATTGATTAATGGTATGACCCGAGCCCATTGTTATGTTTATCTCTTGCAATACTTAATGGCCAAGACACCAAACCACTGCAAACATTCACACATCTCTTTCACTTTGTTGTGGTGTTTCACATCAATTCGCAGGGTAAGATGCCAAAGAACTTGAGCTGCACCTGAACCAACACCTACATGTGAATTTTTTTAGCTCTTGCGGATTTATCAACGTTTGAAGCTTAGTGATTTGACATGTTTGAATTCTACATAAGAGGGTAAACATAAATTTGTGAACTTAGCCTAAAGTTTACAAGGAGCACTATACGCTTTTAATGGGTTTTTGGGTTGTCTTTGTTTGATGTATAGGATGTGCTAGCCAAAAAATGGTGTTTTTAAACATGTTACATATATGGATTCCACTTGTTTATCTTTCGACATTTGTAGCTCATTTTAATCAAGAGAAAGAAGGAAATGAAAGAACGATCCTAATACAAGTGAGGTTTTTAAAACCTCACTGAGGTCATGAGTGATACAATCTATTATGATTATCTAAAATATTTTTATATTTATTTTCTAAAGTTTTCCTGAGTATGCATATGTTCTTGTGTTTGTTTGCATGTGTATAATGCATAAAAACATGATTTGAATTTATTTGTGTGATTTACATCCATACAAACATGCACTATTTGGAGTGATGCTTCTTTAGTTTGGTCCAAGTGAGAAAAGTATGTCTGAAAATTCTTCTGCACATGCCTACGGATTTTTCAACACTGAAGCTTAGTGGTGTGATGGTTGTGGATTCTACAGAAGAGGGTAAGATTAAAATCTTGAACATAACTTAAAAGGAAAAGAAAGAACATTGGCGGGATTTTGATGGTTTTTTGGGTTGTTTTTGTTTTATGTGAAAAATGTGTTAACTAAAACAAAATGGTGTTTTTAAAAATGCTATAGATATGGATTGTGTTTGTTTATCTTAAGGCATTTATGGCTCATTTGTTTTGGTTAAGTGAGAATAATATGCCAACAAACATGGTTTGCAGGTATATAATTCATATAAACATGATTTACTTTAATAATATGAATTACACTCATACAAACCCTTTAGTTGACAATAATTAGTCACAATTAACCATATCAAATCAGAAAAAGTAGTCCGAAAGTATACAATGCGATGAGGGGAATATCAAAGCCTTCCCTTTCTTGGATCCTTTATTCTCTGTAAAGTCCACTGGCCATTTGTAGTGAAGATACCATATGGGATTCTGTGGGATAATAGTTTTTCATGTGATCAATGTATTGGGTTATTATGGGGAACTAACATAGTTGAGCACATGCTTGTTTGTAGATGTTCTTATCTGCACTTCCTATTTAGACAAGGTATTTGCAAGTACTTGTGCGTGAGTTGATATTTGACTTTTCTAGCTTCCATACATGTGTCTTTGCTTCCCTCCCCATCAATAAGATAACTATCTGCTCAGTATAAAAGTAAAGCTTTGTGTGTTTCCCAACATGTAACAATACCCAGATTCATGATGTCGATACACAAATACAAACTCATTTTAAGTGGAGACCATTCTCATATTGAAGGTACTTAAAAGTTTCTGGGTTTTAACTTTTTGTAACTTAAAAATGATTGTTCTCACTGCATTCTACAATTTCAGCATAGTTACAAACGTATTTCCTTTCCATACTAACTTGAGTACACAACCCTTTTCCATGTGAGATTCATATCAGAAAGGTGATAAGTATATTGCCAGCGTACTTGCTCGCCAACAAGATGAGCAATAACAAGTAAAGTAAGGAGAAGCAAGCTACCCGGTAGACTCAAGTGTCACATATCTGTGTTGACCATGCTCTAATGCATACCATACCATCAATAATTCTCTATGCAGAATTAACATCAGCTAAGCTATTGGTTAACCCTAGATGGCATGCACATAGAATGTTTTAAAACCACAATAATCACTTGAACTGATTGCCTGACAACCAACTAACAAAGACTAAAAGAGCATTTACCATTCTTTTACAAAGAAACTGACAAACAGTATCACAGATCAACTACAGATGATTTTTAGCGAACAAGTGCAGAGTTGAAAACACTGTCCCTCCCTCGGGCCTTGGACTGCCCTCCTTGTGTCATCACAACTGATAGCCCAAATTTTTAGCAAAATAAATTGCATGCAAGCAATAAACAAAGCTATGACAACTCGAGTTTTGTTTTGGATGACATTTGTTTCTTGTCTGTTGATTTAGTCTGAGCATTGCATGTTTAAGCATGTAGGATTGGTTTGAACATATATCATTTTAGATATATGAGAATTCAGTCCTTTTATAGTAGTCCATTCAGAATTTTCCAAAGACAAACTGCAAAACAAGGGATTAACTTCCCAACTTAAGATAAATAAAAACAAAAACAAAACATTGTCGTTTGAAGGTCTACAAGCATCAAATAGATTAACATCCAGGACTAAAGATCATTTCCATATGTTCCAAGGCTATGAAAAGCAAAAAGGCTTATAGCTAGCATCACGAGTGATCGTCATAACCACCAACTGATCACCATAACCACCATCAAGGAGTATCATGCTAGGTCCTTGTGGATTTATAACTTTCACTTCAAAGAGAGATTAGTAATCAGGTTTGAAAGAAAGCAGGCACGATTAGGGGTTGGAAACGACGTTGTAAATTAGAGCATAGAACAACAAAAATCTCTAATATCTTTCAACTTACAATGACCAACAACCTACGATCCCCTGACATTCCAATCTTGCCATCAAATACAACTACTGAAGAATTGTCAACCAACATTCCACATGTAACTTCCATGGAAACAAACTTTCAAGAGCATACCACTTCCTTTTGTATAAACCCATCTTTACTAACAACTGTCACTTTCCCCCAAATATCTGGGATGCCACATGAAACTGTCTCAAGTACCAACCTTTCTTCAATTCATCGCACATATACAAATAGTTTCTCCTCTCCTTCTGAATGCTTTCCACCTTGCAATCCACAAATGACTCAAACAGAACACCCCACCCCTTCCAATACACACAGACTTCCCATATTCCCACCCTCGATGCTGACTATTGAAGCCCAACGTCAGTTTCGCAAAAGAATAGATTTGTTGGCGACCATTCAAACTTGCTCAATCTGCTTGGAAAATTACCCAGGAATTAAAACAATTTCCTTTGAAGGCTTTCCCTCCTGTAATAGATGCAAAAGTGAAAAACAAGGCCACCGCTTCTCTTCATGGAACAACATGGACCCTGAAAAATAGCCTATCGTTCTTGTGTCTTTAACCCAAATCGAGGAGATGCTTATCACACGAGTTAATCCATTCATGCAAGTCGCATCCAAGTACGTGGCGGGCAATACAAATACTCAGGACACACCATAAGCTTCCCGCAAAACATTACTTCAATAACAAAGACCCTACCCCACCGCCTTGGAGATTTGGACATAGTTCTCATACAAAGGGAAGGATCTAATTTAAAAAATTATGATTTCTACGTCAACAGATATCGTGTTTGTACAACCTTGCAATATAAAATCCAACACGATCCCTATTACAAAGATGTCTTAATCGACGATGACGCCCTTTCCTCACTACCATCCAAGTCGTCAAATGTTTCCTCCTCTCTCAACACAACCACAATGGAACTGCCCCAAATGCAAACTTGCTCTACAACTCATGGTAGTGGTGTTCCCACCCACTTTGATGAAACATATGAACACTCATCGTCTTTCATGCTAACACCTCACAATACAAGAACAAAAGAAGAGGAAATCAAACAGTTCTTGCTCAACCACGATGGTAACACTCCATTTACCATGCCATGGCCAAAGCTTGGGCTTTCGCCAATAAATGAATACAATACGGAAGGCATGTTGTCAATGGCTTTCCCAACTTTATTTCTGACAAGAAAAGCAATGTGGCAACAACCCCGCATTAAATAAGTTCCAATGCATGAATGCGCTCTTCATTTGATGCGTTACCATGATGGGCGCTTTGGTTCCCACCCAAGATTTCGTTACATGTATAGCTATATTCTAACTATGCTGCAATACATGAATAAAAATGACCCACTACTGATTTTGATGATAATATGTGGAGTGCGTGAACCAATGAGTAGTTAACTACCTTAGCGTGACCATTAGTTTTGGGATAAAAGGATGTAGAGAACCTCAACTGAAAACCCAAAAGCTTCCACAACCTTAGTGACTTAGCAAGTTTCAGAACCTTTTCATATTATAAATCAAGATATGAGCACTTCATAAGGTTAATCCTTGTATGACAGTAAACATAAATTGCATTAGTTGGGGATTGATAGACAAGAAAAATGAGTTTATGAGGTTATGACATGTATTTGCATTTTATACCTTGTGAAATATTAAAGATGATTAATTTCTCAAAAAATGACAATTGTTTAATAGGTTAAGCAACCGCGTGACAATTAACTGTTCAATAATTTTAGTGAATGATTTTTCTAAATTTTGAGCTGACAAGGCATAGGGTATACGATCCACATTTGGAACACCTAGATCAGGGGACTAATACAATTAATTCAAGGAGTAATAATCTCTAACCCAATAAATGGAGGAATCCCAATGGTCAAAATTAAAAAAACTTATACCGTTCGGTGTTCACATTGCATTGTACACATGCGATTGCTAGTATTACACTAATAAATAAATACTGCAGATTTTATGAATCTGCTAAACATCCATTTCAAAGAGCTGAATTTGAAAGTAAATCCATTCCTCGTTTATTGACAACCCAGGAACAATAAAAACATCTCCAAAACCTTCTATATTCACTAAATAGAACGCATAAATCTATTTGCCAGAAAATTTATGAAAGACCCGCTTATAATGTATTTCAAAAAACCTGTGAATCTGCTGCATCTGCAACGAGGGGCAGTCTAGGAACCTGACCCAGAAGGCAAGAGCTCGAACCATACACAAGAAAATTTATCAGGAAAAGAAAAACAATATTATCAAAACTAATCAACATGTTAAGGCCAATACCTTCTCCAGGTCCAAAGCTCTGGTCCACCAAATCAGGAAAAATGAGAATAACATCCAGCACAATTGCTTGCATAACATTAAACCGCACATAGAGACTTAAATTGGGGTTTCTTACAACAGCAAAGTAGAATAAGAAAGACACAAGAAAGCAAAAAAAGGATTATCTCCTGTATGCTCTAATGGCGGGGAAAAGGGGTTGGAGTAGCAGTTGTACAGAAGGGAATTTATTTAAGAAAAAATGACCGTATTGAACTCCGTCGAAGAAGGGGAGAAAGTACTCAACTCCTACAATCAGTCGGTCTGCTACAGGCACAGAATTGTTCTTGTTATTTCCTTTGGTACACAGAATTATCAGTGGCTGTTTCAGCGATGGAGAATCCAATCTGCAACATAATGATCTTCAACCAATGAGAAATTTCGGAGTAGAAATCAATGTGGGTGTTATTTTTTCCCGGGTGTGGAGGGTTGCTAAAGATGAGGGATTGAACAAAAGAGAAGCCGCCATTATAGCTTTGGAGAATAGTTCTGAAACAAATACCGAAAAACGTATTGTCCGTTCATGCTACCATTGGAGGGATATATATTTTTTGGGATTAAATAACTCCTCAATTACCAATAAATAAAATAGTATAAGTATTCTTCTAGCTCTGAGCGCGCCATATGGGAGGAGGCGGTGTAAGGATATTTTGAATTTTATACGTAAGGGATTCTAATATTTTTGTCCTTATGTCTAGTTTTACCAGCTTTGCACTGAGACCAGTGGCCTAGCTGCTATTGTTTCCGCCACTGAAGAAGATCCTTCTTCGGTTTTCTCCAGCTGTGTAATGATTTTCTGTTGCTGGTATAACCCTACAGTGCGTTCAAAACCCTAATTGACAAAATTTGCGAAAACTATTCCGAGCCCTTTCCTTACAGATTTAGGGCGGTTTGAATTGTGTGACTGGCCTTTCCCATAGGGGCAACACCTTTCGGCATAATAAGACATTTCCTTCTCCATATGCATTTTCTCGTACAATTTCTTGATCCATGTGTTTTTTAAAGTGGTAATATGAGGGGTTCTATTGGGGCCAAGAAAAATGAGCGAACTGGGGGAGAAGAGTACCCAAAAATATGAAAGTAGTTTTTAGGAGAGGAAGAAGTTATATTAGAAAGAGATATAACTAGATGAACAATATAAGTGTATATACAATGATATGATGAGGGTGGAGATGATAAAATCCATCATCATATTCATTATTATCTTCCGTCGATTTTATATCTTTCGTTTTGACATTTCAAGTCAGAGTTAATGGTGGTGGTGCATATTTATTTGGAGCTCCTTCTTTTATTTTGGGAAAATAGGAAAAAAATACCTAGCTTCCATTGTGAAAGCCACTTTGTACACAAAACTAGCAGACATGCCAAGTTAACAAAGTTCCTGAATAGAATGCATTCGGCCTATAAGAATGGCCTCCACATGCATATCAGCCATTTTGGTGGCAAGCCACTCATGGCTAGAAATCTCTAGAATAAAATAGGGTTTTCTGCCTTTGGAACGAACAACCCCCTTTGGTGTATTGTTTGCCTTTGAAAACCTACGATCCACATAATCATTGGAGGAGAATTTATGCTTTCTTCCTTGCCATGAATACCTATGTACATGTTCCTCAAAACCGAGACTTGTAGAGCAAGAGCCACAAGTGTGGAGTGCTTATATGATGCAATTGATGATGAGTGTATATGGCCCCAACTCAGAATAGCCTCCTCCAATTTCTCTTTAGAGAAAAGGAGAGATTTTCATGTAGCACATGTACCTTGAATTATGGCCTGAAGATCTCCTACATGGTTTCCAGCCCCTCTTTTGAAAGTATTTGGGATGGCAAAAAGAGATGGTGGACAATAAGCTAAAACATATTGAATGCAAAGAAAACTAGTGTTGTGCTTGCCATGAAAGTTTGGTGGATTTCGTTAATAGTCACCTCTTTCCCTTTGAAATGGTTGATAATGTCATCAAGGTTGACTGCACTACGGTCATCCCATTAGCATAAAAGTAATATTTTATAAGGGAATGTTGAAGTTCCTTAAAGTTTAATGTTTGGTGGATGTGAGGAGTAGGGGCCATTGAAGTGGTAAGGGAGTATGGGAGAAATTGAAATGTTTGCGAGAATAATTTCCATAGTCTATAAAAGGCCAGTTAAATACCTATCATTCTAGATTGGAAATAATGCCTCACATCATAAGGTGGGCTTTAGGTGACACTAGGATCTTGTGAGATCTCAATGAGGTATATGTGATGATGCCTTAGAAATGGAAAATACACATGCAAGGTTTGTAACATCCTAAGTGTGTAATATTTCAATTAAAAAACTAAGATGAGATTTAAAGGAATGAGATATATGGGCTGTGGTTTGGCATTAATGAATAGATCTGAGTGTATGATTTCCTAGAGCCCCAACCAATCCACAACCTCCTTGTTTGAGAGTACTGAGAATGAAGACATTCCAACACCATAGTTTTCCAATAAATTATCCACTTCATTGTTGTTATATTAATATGAGAAATAGAGGGTTTTTGAAGCATCCTATTGTTTTTTAGGTAGGTCCCAAGATGTAATCAAGTTTCCAACTTAGAGTTCTATTCTTTTTTAAAGCTCCAATAACGACTTAAGAATCCCTTTCACCATGTAGGTTTTTGACATTATGATCTTTCCCTATGCAAAGGTCCTCACTAGTTACAATAGCATTCGCCTCCTTTCTAGTGGGTTTTGGTAGATGGCCCAAGGATGCCATAATTAGGTTCTCTTTAGAATCTCTCAAGACACATCAATATCTAGAGACATTCGAGTGGCCTTAGCTGGCACCATCAACATTCAGATTAACCCAATTTGAAGGAGGGGGTTCCCATTTAGAGTATAAGTTTGGTAGGTGTTATAATTTTTAGTTGAGGTTGTGTGTTGCCAACATACTAGGGTCTAATTTTGTTGAATTCTAGATTCCCCTTTGAGTTCAACATATTCTTAGATCTAAGTATAGAGTGACCCATTCTGAGATAACCACTTACAACATATGTGTGAATATTTCCCAGAACATTGCTTTTCTTTCAAATATTCTTATGGTTCTTTCAATTTACATGCTCCACAATATTAATGAAGGGAAAAATTCCCAAAGAAGGGCGAGGAAAAAATTTAGTGGATGATATCATCCTCTCAAAAAATGAAGGACCGACTTGGGAAAATTCCATGCAAAGAAAAGTTTATGGATCACCCAATACCGTATTCTAACAACGAAAGGGCATTAGAGCAATATGTGATCCATATAATCTTCCATTATTTGAAAATTTGTGTATCTTTCTAGGCTATGGAAGGCCCTTAAGGTGTTTAAAAATAACTGTAATGTCGACATTGAAAGACACTCTTAGCAGGGGTATGCAAAATGTCATAGTTCATTGTCAATTGCTTTGATCATTAGATTGATTCAAATATTGTAACCATATTGTATTGAAAGTTAATATAAATTGATGTACTCCAATAAAAAAAGGGTAAAATGCCTTTATATAAATTGTCATTGTTACAATATTTGTATTTATGAATTGATTTAAGTTTGTAATTTTTTATATAAAAGTGTTTGAATCAATAGTTATTGCTCAAAAATTTATTAACTTATACTTATTTGTTAGTCTAGATCATATGTATTATTAGAATTACTGTCATTTTAATTTTCAAGTCAATCATAGTTATTTGGTGCATATGTTTAAGTAAAATATATCAGTTTAGAATTTAAATTTATAGAGTCTTGTCAAAATCAAGCGTCAAAATCAGAATTCATCATTGTAAGGGATGTAGTTTTTGTTAAAATTGATGTCCCAAGTTGTTTCAATTTGTGGGGGGATATACATCATCGTTGATCAAGAAATTTAATATGATTCCAATTGGAGGATGGATGCAATGGATGGAGGTCAAACATAGACATTAAGTTTTGACTACCTCAGTGGCCATACAATGCATTGGTGATAAGCCAAAAATACCAACATGATTAAATCCACAACAGGTTTGATCCTCATCAATAATTGTTTATGCTATTTGCAATTGCATGGAAATGATTGTGTGCATTGGTTATAAAGGTGACAGTGAGGACCCATTCCTTTATTTTTTAAAAAAATTCTTACATGGTACGCGAGTGAAGTATATAATTTTTCTCATGTTGTAAATTTTTTTAAGAGATATGGACCACAAGTATTGTAGAAACCGTGTTCTTGACAAGGGTTCTTGGTTATCCATGTATAAAATCATCAATATGCATATATGCTTACACATGTGTAAAGGATGAATAGAAGTATGTTCATATATTGATGGTTGATGAGTCCATCCGTGAATGTTGTCTTTGAAAAATATGAATGTTAAATAGATGCAAATCCTTGTTCATGGTGCTTATCAGTTCGATGGTTGATAGAGGTTGTTGGATTCCATCTATACCTTCAGTTAATATGTTGTCTCATACAATACATTTGAGTATGTGTGCAAGCTCCAAAGTGGCATGTCTATTTCAAGAAAACTTACGATCTCTAGGTAAACACTTTGTGGTTCTTGAGTGTGGTGTTTTATCTCATCTTCGTACTAAGGGGGAATGCTAGAAAAATATTGATTAGTACTCACATAACATGGAGTCATTATGTGTTATGTGAGTATTAAAATTATATTGTGTGTGTGAGTGAGTTGTTAATATAAATTGCATAGATATAAATTACAAGAGATTTTGTGAGAGAGAACATGAGATTAGGTGAGTGATCTTAGCAATTTGGTAATAATTCATATCTCCTTATTTTTAGAATATGGAATATATTTATAATCCAAAACTTCATGAATAATTTTAAGTGAGTTTTAATTGAGCAACTATGACCATTTTTATATATTCATGTTAAAGTCGAGTCCCACAATCAACATATGATCGGGCCCTAAAGTCACTCTATAATAGGCTTACAGTCAACCTATAGTTGGGTCTCTTAGTCTCCTTATAGTTTGAACTCATAGTAAACCTATAGTTGGTTCCCATAATCACCCTATAGTTGTCCTAATATCACCCTAAAGTCAGTTCCTAATGTCATCCTATAGTCAATCAATAACCTCATCTTATATTCACCTTATAATTGCTTTATAGTATTTTCATATTCGACTATAGGTCGATGTTAATGTGAATATAGGATGATATTAGGGCTTGACTATAGGGTAATGTTAGGGAAAATTCATACCTTATTAAAAATCATGTAACATAGTTACAAATTTAGTAACAACCTAAAGGTACCTATTGTCACCATTACTAAATATATGTATGAATGTTTTATAAAATCACCGTGTTTTCTAAATATAGGCCAAAACTCAAATGACTTAGCATTGTCTTTAAATCCATGATTACTTTCTCTAAAAAAACAATGTTAAAAGAAGCACCAAAGATAATATGTAAGGAAAAGGAGTAAAATACATAATATCAAAACCTATAACACTTTGTTTAGCACAACCCATTACTACTACACAAATAGAAAATCCTTGAAATGATCCAATTATTCTAGGTTATACTAATGAGAAGGATTATAATGCTATATAAAATGACGATGCATATATTGGAAATGAAGGTGATAATGTTTGATATTTTTATAATCATGGGTGACATAGCTTGTCAGTTTAGCTCTTGATGACATGCATGTATTAGATTATATACCTTACGATGATTGTCATGAGTCATGTGATTATGATCTCATTATTGGCTGGATTTGTCTAATCACCTATTTATGATGCAAATGAATCCTTTTATGCTTTATTTTGGTTATTACTAGCATATTTATTCTAATTTATTATGGCACACCTTTCCTCTCTTGATTCTTTGTTTTCTATGTTTTGTGTCTATACATGTCTTTTTTCCACTTTGTATCTCTTTCCTGTTATGTTACCCATAAATGGTAATTATTTCTCTTACACTTTCTAGTTTGAGATTGTTATACTCTTTCATCTACATTTTATGATTGTTCATTCATCAATTCATTGATTATTATTTTCTCAAGCCTCCTCATATTTACTTTAATTTTTTTTTTCATATTTTTAATTTTATATTGATTTACATTTGTGTCTTTTAAGAGGTTATTTTCTTTTGTTTTCATTTCTCCCTTATTATAAGATAGAGAATAATCTTGAGAAAACAGAGAATCATATTGGATAGAATCTTCTTATCCCCCCAAAGATATATCTAAAGATATTGATTCTATACGGAGAATCATCTTGTGTTGGATAGCCGAAGATATAGATATCGAGAATCAAATCATCTTGTCTTAGATAGAATCGTCTTGTAATCTAGAGAATTGTCCTGGATAAAATCATCTCTTTTCTCCTAAATTTATCCTAAAAGGTCATGCTAATTGTTTAACGACGATCACACTTTTATTTTGGAAAAGATCCTTTTATGCAATGTGATCTAATGGAAGATATGGGTGAACATGGATCCCCTTTCTCTGTCTTTGGTTTTTTAATTATTTTAATCAGTCAATTTTAGTGATTACTACATCCCTTGTTAAATTCATTTGTCTTTATAATGAGATTATTTGGATAAAACTTAATATTAGCAGTAATAGAACACCAAAGAACACCAATTTGTAGATAAATGATCACAATATACAAGTAGAATAGATTAACCACTTCGAGGGGTTAACCTCCGAACCATACAATAATACTCAAGTGCACAATATCATATTTAACTACTCCTTACTACCACCTATATATACAAATACTATGTTATGACCAACAACAAGGCCAACCTACTAAGTATATGAAAGTATAAATGAATAACATATGACAAAAAGATAGATTATGTAAGCCACAAGTCGACACTAAATATCCAATATAAGATATAGGATTAAGGGCGTAGCATGCACCTCCCCTTCGAAGAAACATTATCCCCAATGTTGGTCAACCTTAGATGTTGCTATAGAAATGCTTCATCTTCCCATGTGCACCCTCAATATTCATATTCTTCCACTTTATCAGATACTAGGTAATGACTTTGGTCCCCAATCTTTTGGTGTGTTTCTGAATAATACCTTTGGGTTCCACTATAATCCTTCCTTCCTCATCCAGTTCATGAAGAACCGAATGGGTTGAAATGTGTTGCACACTGACTTTATTCAAGTAAGAAACATAAAATACTAGGGGAATTTTATTTCCTTGAGGGATCTCTAGCTTATATGCCACACTACCAATTTTTTGCAACACTTGGTAAGGACCATAATATTTAGGTGTAATATTATTATCATTTTTGTGTTGTTTTAAGGACAATTGCTTATATGGCTACAACCATAAAAAAAAGTCTCTCGCTTCAAATTGTCACTCACTACGGTGTTGATCATCCTGTTTCTTTATGCAGTTTTGTGCCATTGCTAAATTCTCTCTAAGGCTAGAGAGTAGCTTGTGTTGGTGCTTAATGTGATCTTCAATTTCTCTTACCTTATGTTTGACCTTCAAGCTAGAGATGAGTGATGGAGGATGGTACCCATAAAGTGCCAGAAATGGAGACATTTTAGATGAAGTATGAAATGAAGTATTATACCACCATTTTGTAAATGGAAACCATTGTACCCAACGTTCTTGTTTATCCAAAGTAAAACATCGAAGATAGTCCTCCAAAATTTTATTTGCCTCCTTATTTTTCCCATCTAATTAGGGATGATAAGATGAACTCTAGGTTGACTGGGTACCAAAACAAGAGAACAAACCAGTCCAAAAATTGCTCATAAATATTGGATCGTGATCACTTACTATAATTTTGGTTATTTCATGGAGCATTTTAATTGTATATATAAAAGAGATGGCAAATGTACTAGATGTGAAAGGATGAGACATGGCACAAAAGTATGTTGAGGAGACAAAGTGTGATACTAAGGAGAAGGCACAAAAAAGATTTGCGTGCAGGAGTAAGGAACAGTCAAAGGTGCAGAACGGTAGGGAAGGAAACATGCGGAAAGACAAGGACTGATCCAAGACTTAGGTGTTTCACATTTATGGTCTATTTTTGGAGATAGCGTGTGGGGCACACAACCAGGTGAAGACTTACACGACACACAACATGTTATTTTTGGAGGAACATCTACTATGCAATTTTTATGGGTTCGAATTAATAATAGAATGACTTCTTCTAGTTAACTAGAAGAGATCTATTATTAGCACACTTGCATGTGTGCCTATTATTGTAAAGGTGCATGGATATTTTCAACATGCGACCTATTTTGGGAATTATGTAAGCAGTGAAGGGAAAGTCCCCACCCCTATAAAATATATAGTAGGTTGTGTAGTTTGAGAGAGACAAGGGAGTGAGTAGTGAGCTATTATGGAATTATACCGCTAGATTTGATGCAAGCATAAGTTTATGATACTGGTTATTGTAAGGAGATTCTGTGTATCTAATGTGTTTAATATAATGGAGTGTATTGGTTAAATCAAGGTGTTAAACATGATTTTGACTAAGTTCTTGCATGGTTGAATTCATTATAACTATTATTTAGATTCATTACTCTTTAGATCTAGATATGAAATATGCTCTGTAGAATGTTATATTATTTATGGATCTAAATGCATTAAGTCTTCATCATGCTAACTTCCTACACAAGCAACCCTAAAAAGGGGCATGGTACCTTTACGCACTTCAAGTGAGTGCTCAGTCTAAGTTGAGTGATGTGCCAGCGCACCTGGGTTATTGTTGGTAAATTCTAGGCCGTATCATTGGTTCCATTGTCGGGACCTCTTTTTTAGTTATTTGTCAGGATAGTTCGCGATGAAGACATACCAGTTGACCCTATAAATTGTTGAGGAGTGGATAAAAGACCTAGAAGAAGAGTACACATAGAGGTTCGGAATTGGATCTAAGTTTAATGCACACACATGGGTGGAACATAATATGTATGATTGTTTATATGAGAGCTTCTTTTCTATATTTCCAGTAGAACTGTACGAGTGGCTGGTTGCTTATTCATCTAAATGGAACTGGAGGTATCGTACACTTTTCTAGACGCAGGAAGAACTTCAGACCCTTTATGATGATGATCTGATTTGGAAACGCACTGTGGATACTTGGTTTCATGGAGTTTTGAATAGTTATATCTTGGAGTACACAATTTCCACTTATTCTTTCCCGTAGGTAGCTAAGCTCCATTTTTTACGATATCCCAGGGGAACATACTTGCAAGGAATTACACTGGCAATTAAGATCTTGATGGTAACCTTGAACTTGGAAGAAAAACTTATGGCTAGCTAAACCTCACCACGTGTGGGGGAAGGAGCAAGTTTTGTGAAAGACAACAAACCTAGTGGCAGAAAGGTAGAAAGAAGAAAGGCAGCTTAAATATAATGAGGCATGCGAGAGGGAGATAGAGAAGTAGCATGATGTTGTAGAACGAATGACGTTGAGGAGAGAGGTGGATCATGAAGGATTTAGATCTCATGTGGGAGGCATGGAGCCGGAGCATTGGAAACTCCCCCATTTGGGCAAGCATGACAGGGAACCCCCCTTGGCCTCATGTGGGAATGCGCCAGCAGAGATGACCTGGGCTATGGGCATGCATCTGAATCTACCTGACAACCTCATCCTTGTGCTTGGTCTTCCAATATCTAGTATGACAAGTAGTCAACACACTAGTTTGTGTAGTAGAGGAGTAGGAGTAAGTTAGGAGGCAAGTACAACTATGGCAAGGAAAACATCTTCATTATTGTTTGGAGGTACCTTTTTAGGCACATCATCCACACAGAATGTGAGTGCACAAAATTTTGGACTCACTTCTGGGAGTGGTACCACCTCGCAAATGGTAGGGGTTCAGTTCAGTACTACTATTGGGACATAGGGAAGTACATCTTCTGGTCCACTTTCGGCTACAGGTGGAGGATCAGGAGGTATAGGTGGTTCTAGTTCTGGTGGATCTGGTGGTTCTGGAGGAAGAGGTAACACAAGAGGTTCTAATCAAGTGGGAAATGTCTGCACCAACCCCAGAATATTTACATGGAGATGTCTCTTCATCTTCCAGAGTATATGGTCATAGAAGATGTTTTTAAACATGTGCACATGTGTGAGATATTGTGGCACGTGAAAGGGATCACAGATTCTGAGCGCAAGGTAAGTCAATTTTCCACTACGTTACAAGGATGCGCACACTGCTGGTATAGAAAATTTGATATTGATCAGACTTGCGTAGACTATGAAACATTAAAATATGTTTTCCTTAAGGAGTTTCACATCCCTGAATTTGGGTAGAAGAGTATAAGCGCGCTCAAGGATATTAAACAAGGCACTACTGAGAGTGTCCAAGAGTATGACACCTGATTCAAAACTCTATTGTCTAAGCTTTCTTATGATATTCACCCAAGCCAATGTGCACAATGGTTCATTGGAGGTCTAGTCACACCTTTTAGAAGGGTGTTGTCACATAAGACATACAATGATCCGCGCGAAGGAATTGAGGTAGCTTTATGCGCTGAGGCAGTTGCGAGCATAGACATTGGGGTAAGCCCATTTTTGGAAGCACAGGTTGAAGCTATGAAAAAGTAGTTGGAGAAACTATCGGCAAATTCAACACATAAGACGTGCACATGAATTTGGTGTATAGATTGTGAAGTGGAAGGACACACCAAGGATAGTTGTCCCCTTAGATTAGTGTTCTCATTATTGCTAGATTGTAAGATATGTCATTTGAACCATGATGTTAGCTATTACCCATTAATATAACATGTAATAAGGAAGAACGTCTCTTGCTATTGTAAACTTTGTTGGTCCATGACTCACGATACAGAAGACTGTTAGTTGATTGGTCAGATCCATGATGCTATAGATATTGGTATACGGAAGACAGGAGTATCAGATAACTATAAGGGGAAGGCTGAGCATCAAGATCACACTCAAGCATGCTACGATTGGAATGAAGGGTGTTATGAAGGAGGTAATGGAAAAGGTAGAGGATATCATGGTGGATTCAGAGGCCAAGGCCGTGGTGGAGGATGAGGTGAGTTTCTTCACGAAACATGTTTTACATGCAGATCTCTTGACCACTACAGGTGCGAATGTCCCCAAAATGTTACTTGTTCTTTTTGTGGGAAGAATGATAGCTATGAGGAATGCCCACACTTATATGAGCATCTTATTAAGCACCATAAACAAGAAAACAAGGGCACAAGGATGGTTCAGATGCATCGTGTTGTGGAAAATCAGTGGATGCCAAAGTTGATACAACGATCTGAAGTATTACTTGTAAAGACCACTACACGTGCTGAAGCTGCACTCGCCAGAGAAGCATTACATCATAAGCCTGCCATCACTGAGGAGGAGGTTATACATGCATGGTACCCAAATCCTTCCCATCAAAAGGAAGTTTATCAAGAAACCATGGAGGTACTCATAAGTCTTTAGGTTGAAATAAAGTGTTTAAAGGAGCAATCACGGAAGATGGAACAAAAGAAGGTAGTAAAGATGGTCCAATCTGATATTTATGACTTGAAGGAGGTGTGCCAAATGTTACGTTTGGAGAATATATTTCCATTATTAGGGAATTGGCTAAAAGGAAACACTCCATGCGCAGGTACTGAGAACAGATGGCAAATCCTGCATGCCAATCTTCCCTCTCATAGTTTGGATTATGATAAGGAGATCACTTTGAATGCTATTGTAGATGGATGGCTCTTGAGTAATATATTGATTGAAATAGGCACGAGAGTTAATGTACTTACTTTCGATGCATGGGTAGAAATGGGGAGACCTCCCTTACACCCATCCTCGAATGTGTTGTTCATGGCTAATCGAACTAAGGCCACTCCAATCAGAATTTTAAAAGATGCATCCATTACTATACAGGGAGTCAAGTTCACTAGGGACTTTGATGTTTTAGTGCTTGCAGAGGTAGATAGCTTCCCATCTCTACTTGGGTGCCCTTAGTGCTATGCAAATAATGTTGATCCACGATTCAACAAGGGATATATCAGTTTTGAGAACAAAGAGGAAAGGGTTATTATCCCATTAACATATGGAAAATCTATGCCTTATGTTGAACCCTTAAGTGAAGAATAATTGAACTAGGTCTATGTGTGTGCCATTCGCGATCTAGAGGTCCTTGAGCCATCTAAGGAAGGGATTCTTCAGTGGGAAGATGCACAGTCAGTTAGTGATACCACAAGTGTAACAGTGTTGCTTGTGATAATTGGGCCCATGGTACTTATGAACTAGTTGGGCGCGAAGTAAGAACCACAGTTGCACGGAGGAGGAGACCTCATTGTATCAGGAGAATAGGTAACAAACGGTTCCTAGGTACACTAGAGAAGGATATCCTATGGTATTCTTGCGCGCCATAGAGGAATAGTGGACAGACCAAGTGGACAGAAGAAATATGTTGACCTATACCCTACGCAAGACAAGAACGTGTTGGTGGGTGGTTCACAGAGATAATCTTACAGAATGGGATGAAATCAGAATTTCTCTTTCTACTTGATTTTACAGGAGTAATGTACCTACTCAAATTTGCACTTATCATGGTAATCAACCTATTCAGCACCATGTTTAGTAGTGTGAGAGACTCTGGACAGAGGGGAAGGAAGCTTTACCACCTTCACTCTGGGTGCACAAATTTTATTCCACTTTACAAGGTTGTGCACGTGTTTGGTATGTATATGCAGAACTACATAGAGAGACTAGAAATTGGTAGAATTTGATTGTAGGAATGAACTAGACTTTTGACTACTAGACTACTAAACCTCCAGAGGAATAAGCTTTAAAGGTTATAATGCACTTAACTATGGGAGATAGTGCTAAGGTGAAAGAACTCATTCAAGAGTTATTTGGTGGGATGGAATCAGAAGCACACTTTGATGAAAAATAATGGATAGTTTCCACACAACTTGAGCATGCTTTCTTGGAGAAAGAGAGAGGAAAGATGGTCTACTTAGTGGATGATGAAGAAGTAGAAAATCTAGATGTAGATCATTCAACAGGTAGGCGTGAGGTTTTGGACAGTGCAGATAAGATCACACACGCCTATCATGAACCTATGAAGAAAAAGAAAGTGAATATATGCTCGGATGCTGAACCTAAGGAGGCCATAATTGGGGATTATTGGTTTGACTCTGAAGTGACAAAAATCATTGAGTTACTACAATATTTTCAGGACTTATTTCCTAGGGGATACCATGAATTAAAAGGTGTACCTAAATCATTAGGAGAGATAAAGATCAAGCTTAAGGAAGGTGCGCGCTCGATCAGGAAATGACCCTATAGGATGAATCCTAACCTATGTGTAAAGGTTAAAGAAGAAATCAACAAGATGTTAAAGTCTGGCATCATCACACCCCTAGAAGAATTGGAGTGGGTTAGTCCCATGGTTATTAGTATAAAGAAATATGGCTAGATTAGGATTTGTGTGGATTATAGATAACTAAATGCTATATATGCCACTGATCCTTTTCCTATGCCCTTCACAGAGGATATACTAGAAGGAATTGCAGGGTGCGAAATCTATTCATTTACAAATGGATTCTCTGGGTATCATCAGGTTCGAATTGCACATGAGGATAAAGAGAAAACAACTTTCACCACTGAATGGGGAATTTTTTCTTATACTATGATGCCTTTTGGTTTGAAAAATGTGCTTGATGTATTTTCACGCATAGTTGTCCAAGCATTCAAATACTTTATTCACAACTTCTTGCAGGTTTATTTAGATGATTGGATGGTATATGGACTTGTTAAAGATCATTGTGACAATTTGTGCTTAATGTTTGAATGATGCAGACAGTTGAGCATCTCGTTAAACATCAATAAATGTGTATTCACTACACCATTTGGCACTTTGTTAGGACATGTCATCTGCAAGGAAGTTTTTTTGGTGGATCTAGCTAAGGTTATAATTATTGTAGGCTTGGGAGAACCTACCAGTCAAAGTGAGGTGCACGGGTTCTTAGGTCACACTGGGTACTATAGGAAATTTATTAAGGGGTATGTTAAGGTTGTTGCACCCTTGGAAGAGTTACTAAAAGGAAAAGGGACATTTTATTGGGGGGAGCCACAACAACACACATTCGAGATATTGAAGGAGAAACTTACCACAACACCTATTATGAGATTTCCCTCATGGAACTAACCATTTCATGTACATGTGGATGGTTCTAGCCTGGCCATTTGTGTAATGTTAGCTCAGCTTGGAGAAGGTATTATAGATCATCCTATCTATTTTTCTAGTATAAATTTGACCCCTGCGGAAAAAAATTATACAACAATAGAGTGTCAGGCCTTGTCGATGATCTACGCGTTGTATAAATTCATATAGTACTTACTAGCGAATCCTTTTGTGTTCTATACTGATCACATGGCATTGAAGTATTTTGTCAACAAGCCCATTTTATAGGGGTGCATATGTTGTTGGGTGTTATTATTCCAAGAATTTGATTTTACAGTTGTGGTAAAACCAGGAAAAAGTAATGCTAGGCTAGACCATTTATCAAGAATACAGTTAGGGGAAGAAGCACAAAAAATTGAAGATACAATGCCAAATGCACAATTATACAAGTTACAATGTGCGCCATCTGAATTAGAGGACATTGTTATATTTCTACGTAGAAGTATGGCACCAGAAGGAATGAAAGCCTTAGAGAAGAAACAACTTTCCATTCATGCGGCACCATTTATGTTGATTAATGGTGAACTATACAAGTTAGGCCAAGATGAAGTATTGCGCTAATGTGTACTAGAGCATGAGTGCACAACTATCATGGAAGAGGCTCATGGTGGTATTGCAGGTGGGCACTATGCAGGTGATGCTACTTCACGCAAGATACTACTCACTTGGTTATGGTGGGAGACCGTGTACAAAGATTGTAAAGCTTATTATAAGGCGTGTGATCACTGTCAGCGCCTTGGAAAACTAGGACATCGAGATGAGATGTCATTGAGGCCTATTCCAAGTACATAACCATTTGAAAAATGGGCCATAGAATTTGTGGGTCCTATTTCACCAGCCACACGTAGGACTGGATCGCGCTACATCATTACTTGCAAAGATTATCTGACATGGTGGGTAGAAGCAACACCTACCAAGGATTGTACAACAACTACAACAACCAGGTTTTTATGGGAAAATATTCTTACCAGGTATGGATACCTGCTAAGTTTGACAAGTGATAGGGGCATACACTTTTTGAATGAGATAATCAGGATATTATTAACTTAATTTATGATTACCCATAATAAGACTACCCTTTATCGTCCTCAAACAAATGAGACCACTGAGGCCTTCAATAAAATTTTGAGCTAGACATTGTCCAAAATCTGTGATGTTGGAAGGAAAGATTGGGATGATAAATTTTTTGCAGTTCTTTGGGCGTATAGAACAACATATAAGAGGTTAAACAAGGCCACATCATTTCAGTTAGTGTTTGGTGCAGAAGCAATTCTTCCTATGGAATTCATGTTACCTTCTTTGCGTATTGCATGCGCTGGAGGTCTAGCTGATGAGAAACCTTAGGAAGAATGGATTGATAGATTGATACAATTGGATGAGAGGCAATCCATAGCACATTAGAGTCATAAGCAAGAAAAAGCTAGGCAGAAGGCATGACATGACAAGCACATCTAGGATAAGAAGCTTGAGGTTGGACAGATGGTGCTCCTTTATGATTTAAATTTTTTGCGCCATCCAGGAAAGCTTAAAGTACATTGGTTAGGACCATATGTTATCACTCACATACTTGAAACATGCGCTTATCAGTTAGATACGCTTGATGGAATATGGTTACCCGGTTACTTCAACGAGAGTAGGCTGAAGCCCTACTATAAATAATTCTTCTTGGTGTTTGTAATAAGGTAGTGTTTCCATTTAGATTAGGTTTTCATTTCTGTATTCCCTTAATGTATTTCCTTCTTTGTTGTTATGCTTTGTCAATTTAGTTGGTGTTTTGTGTAATAAGCACGTTTACACACCAGAAGCTAATTACCACTTGCAGTATTTGTATAGGCAGAGGACTGCACATACCATTGGTGTGGGGTGGTTGTTTACAATTGGGTGCACATCAAGGGATAGACTATTACATGTGCTATTTGATTTTGGAGAGGTATTGTTAGAGGAGAAATTGCTTCTAAATGATGACCATAGTTAGGGATAAATGAAGGAACAATATAACGTGAGGTAAGCAACGACTGTGGAGACTACCAGGAGAAGGCGCAGTGGTGAGGTACTTAGGAACATGGAAGCATGCTGAAGAGAATATTGTAGACAGAAGGTAGGAAGGTGTGCTAGAAGGTTATAGCTAGGGCTGGAAGATGTACCACACGGAAAGTGTGAAAATGGTCAATTAATGAGAGGATTGTTGGTAGGTGAAGGAGCAATAAATACACTAACTTTTTGAAAATCTATATAAGGATGGGATGCGAGTTCATTTTTATCATTGTAATCACAAGAATTTGAATGAGCTAAGTGCAAACAAGTTGATCGAATCGTGTTAAGGTGCGGAGAGTTGTGAAACCATACATGGAGAGAAGATTTGTGCATAGGAGAAGCTTGCGTCCCCATTGGTGAAGGGTTTGAGTGAAGTAGAACGTTGCGAAAGAGCTAGTGCACGTGATTTCAACTAGGGCATGTGGATTCGAGCTAGGGTTTGGACTTGCTCATTACAGAAGATAGAAAGTGAGCTTTTGCACACTACAAAAGATAGAAATTTTAGATTTACAAATGGCACCAAAGAAAGTACTTGTCGCATGAGCCAAAGGAAAGAATAAAGTGTAGGCAGAATTCGAAGTTCCTCCCGAAAGGGATTTCTCAGAGATGCAGTATCTAGAAGGTGTTATAGTTGGAAAAGAATGGGACTCTCACATTTGCAACTGTAAGACAAGTGATTACAACCACCACACTCTTGATAACAAGAAGGAGTTGGATGTATTGTTGAGTACAAAGACCAACAAGCACACAATAGAGGACATGCCAGTATATGATGACACTGTAGAAAAATTATCGAAGTGGGTCAGAGTCTATCAATTGTACGAGCTCCCATATTTCAGAAAGTATGAAACTTTATACCAGTGGTTGATGAGCATAGTACATGAAGATTTTTTTATATTTTGTTAGACAAAGGGTAAGGATTATAACAACATTGATTTCAACAATGACAGGATTAAAGGGAATAGGATTAGATCTGGATAGTGACTTGATAGATAAAGCAACAATCCTAGAGACATGGAAGGAGTTAGGGTATACCAAAGGTCCGCATGGAATGGATATCGATAAATTGAAGAGGTACCCAGTGGTACAGGAAGCTTCACATCTAGTGACCAAATTGAATGATCAAGAGAGATGGTTGCAGGTGAATACCATGTGGTTACATATCATGAGGATAATGTCTCGGGGAGTAATCTACAACATAGAAGGCTACATTGTAGAGACTAACATCGAGAAAGTGTGCACACGTGATAAAATTAGTTTCGGTGTTATCTTATTGTCTTTGGTATTTATGGAGATTGGAATGCCTAATGGGGAAAAGAACAAGATCTAACAGTATCCCATGGAAAAAAAGTCCCTTGCGGAAATATTTTACAAGTACTTGTGTGAAGGGTCAATGAGTGGGCCATTCAATCAGAGGGTGGAGATGTGGTATGATCGGCTCTGCGTGACATTTTAATAGGAGTGGCGTATCCCCAAGGAATTACCTTTGGTGGTAGGAAAACAAGTTCAGTTTGCAGTGTACCATCACTTCTACATCACGTGATTTATAATGAAGGATGGGACTTGAAGCCCCTGGTGCAAACTGTGGTATGCCTTCACACCGCACTACTTCTAGGCATCATTCCACCATTTTACTGATGCGCGCCACCTGAACTTCATTACAGAGAAGGTAGAATGTGACTACCACACTTTGAGGAAGACTTATGTATATCCAGGTAGGACTACCTATGTTGAGAGGTTAATTTCAGACATGATAAGCATGAAGCTTGTAAGTTTGGAAATTTGAGATAGTGGAGCTACGCTTGTATACCTTCAACTTAAGCCTAAGTTAGAGGGTAACAAGTATGTAGATAATGAGTTCGTGCTTCCAAGGCTGCCTAAGGGTAAGCACATGGTAGAGAACGTGCCAGCTCCACAGCCTGCAGAAACCATAATGGTAGATAAAGAGGAAGAAGAATGGGAAGATATTGGTGACTTAGAACATAGAGACGGAAGGCATCCCATGGATATAGTGGAAACTGAGCACATGAACACTCCACCCCAGGCACAAGAATAAGGAGATGAAGACTTGGAGGTAGGCGTAGTCCCTGAAGAGCACCAATTCAAAAGGGTATTCATGAGAACAAGAACCCAAGGCGCTACTCCAAAATCAGTACAGAGATCTCCATGACTTTCTCCTCACAAAGAGGCAACTAAGAAGAAAAGGAGGAAGATAAAGCTAAATGAGGAGTCGGAGGAGTCTGCAGAGAGCATGCCTGGCACCCCTGTACTACCAGAAGAAGTAAAAGAACCTAGAGATGAAGATATGAAGGATGGAGAAGAGGAGGTAAAGGAAGTAGAAGGAACAGAACATGGCGTTGCTCAGAACGTTGAAGATTTGACTCCAAATCTTGGTGCTCTAGTTCTTAAGGGGCCAAGAACTAAAAGAAAAAGTGGAGAGTATAATCTTCCATCTTTGGGCTATGCTAAGGACACTAGTAAAATTGTCTGCACCCGTTTCCAAAGCACCATGAGACCTAAGGAATTATATGGATGGGAGTTGGTGGATGAAGACATGTCCATCGCATGCAAAAGGAAGCAATTATCTTTGTTTATGCACACAAATATGGATGAACCAGACTTCGACGTATACAAAAAATATTATGTATCAATAAGATTAAATAAGGCACCTCAGACTAGACACATAACCGTAAAGCCCACTGTTATGTCTGATGAACAGGTGAGTAGTGAATTGGTAAAAATATCTACAGAGGTGGCACGGAGGAACATAGACAAATATGCTACTATCAGATCACTATGAGAGGACAACAAGGCCAAATCTATAAAGATAGCATGTCTAAAGGGAGAAAAGGACCTAGAACAAAATAAGGATGAAGCGTTCATCAACATGGTAGAGGAAATCAATGATTATGTCCTGAAAGAAAGACCGCACTTGGAATCCAAGGTACCTTAAAAGTCCCCTTTAGCTATGCATTATGTGTGTACCTTAGTCAATTTGGTGCTTGAGGATGATTTCACATGCCAGCACCAAAGGACCCTGAACAGGAAGCAGAGAGGCAAATGGCCTTCAGTAGTTAGAAATATTTCATGAGGCATTGCATTTGCCAGAAGAGCTGAAGAAAGCAGACCAGGCAATATTTGTGCATCTCTAGTAACAAGAATCAGAGATGGGAAGACAATGGGTCTTGAAGTATGTTCAAAATATTTCACCTTATGAGGTATTGCTCCAAAATTTGCAAGAAGAGATGAAGAAGGCAGACGAGGCATTGAATATTTGTGTAGCTCTAGAGGAATTAATAAGAATCAGAACCATGGTAGAAGACAATGAAGTCTTGAACATGATGAAAGATGTAGAGAGATTACCGTTAGTAAATCAGAAGCGCGAGGCCCTTACAGCGGCCCAAGAACCCCATAAGGAATGACTGGATGAACTTGGAAAACTTATAACACAAAAAATGGATCTTATGGAAGGAGGAATGTCTGCAATGTATAACATTATTCTAGTATTATAGAATAAAAATGAATATATTTATCTTGATGAGTTACATTCAATTGCAGTAGATATTCCAGAAAGACAGAAGCCGCGCTCAATGATTGGCAAACCTTAGAGGCTGAAATGAAGGAAGAGTATCTGGAGTTAATTCTTCCAGTTGAAACAAAGGATATTGAAGAGTAAAAATTCATTCTTTGTATAATAATTATTTAATTTATTTCCATTACCATTCTTTATTCTTTATTATTCAAAGAGCAACCATTGTTGGGGTGGCAATGCAGTTTAGTGTGGGGTAATGTTGAGTAGATAAAGTTTGATACTAAGGATAATGCGCATAAAAGATTCGTGTGCAAGGAGTAAGGCACAATCATAGGCATGGAAGGGTAGGAAAGGAAACATGTGGAAAGACAAGGACTGATCTAGGACTTAGCTATTTTCACGTTTATGGTCTATTTTCAGAGATAGTGTGCGGGGCACACAACCAGGTGAAGACTTGCATGACACACAACATGCTATATTTGGAGGAACATCTACTAAGCACTTTGTATGGGTTCGAATTAATAATAGCATGACTTCTACCAGTTAAATAGAAGAGATATGTTATTAGTGCACTTGCATGTGTGCCTATTATTGTAAATGCACATGGTTATTTTCAACATGCGACCAATTTTGGGAATTATGTAAGTGGTGAAGGGAAATTCATGACCCCTATAAAAGATACAGTAGGTTGTGTAGTTTGAGAGAGATAAGGGAGTGAGTAGTGAGCTATTATGGAGTTATGCTGCAAGATTTGTTGTGTACATAAGTTTATGATACTGGTTATTGTAAGGAGCTTCTGTGTATTTACTGTGTTTAATATAATGGAGTGTATTAGCTAAATCAAGGTGTTAAACATGATTTTGACTAAGTTCTTGCATGGTTGAATTCATTATAGCTATTGTTTAGATTCATTACTCTTTAGATATAGATCTGGGATATGCTCTATAGAATGTTATGTTATTTATGGATCTAAATGCATTAAGTCTTCATCATGCTAACATCCTACACAAGTAACCCTAAAGAGGGGCCTGATACCTTTGTGTGCTTTGGGTGAGTGCTCAGTCTAGGCTGAGTGATGTGCCAACACGTATGGGTTATTCTTGGTAAATTCTAGGCTGCATCAACATACTTGGTAACTTTATCCACTAAGACCATAATGATGTTTTCCCCTTCTTATTTAGGCAATCTTGTGATAAAATCCATAACTACCTCTTCCCATCTCTTGCTAGGAATAGATAAGGGTTGTAGGATACTCGGTGTCTTAATGGTCTCGCCTTTGATATGTTGAGACACTAAACATCCAACCACAATTTTTTTAACATCTCCTTTCAACCCTTCCCAAAATATATCTTGTTTAACTCTATGATAAGTTTTTAGAAGTCCAGAATGGCCGCCTAGTGGATAAGAATGGAGCTATGAAATAACATGGTGTTTGAGTGTATAGTTCTTACACAAATACAACTTCTCCTTGTACCACAATATATCGCCCTTCCATATAATGTTTTTGGATATGGTTGGATATTTCTAGAGATTTTGAATGAGAGTATGGATCTTTGTGTTTTTCTTCGATTCTTCCTTTACTTGATCTTCCCAATCTGCCGTTAGTATAGATATGGCACATAACAATGTTTCTGTGGACTCATCCATACTAAATAGATCATCTACAACCACATTTTCCTTCCCTTTCTTAGAAATAATCTCAAAGTAATAATCCAACATCTTTGTGATTGATTTTTGTAGCTCTACTGAAGATAGTCATTGCTTCAAGAAGTATTTCAAACTATCATGATCAGAATTTACCTTGAAGTGTCTACCCATCAAGTATGGTCTCCATTATTTGATTGCATGTAATGATTTCCATAATTTCCTTCTCATAGGTGGGCATTCAACAAATTCTTTCATTTTAGTTGCAGTGCTCTCAAATGCTTATACAATATCCTAACAATTGACATAATTGAATACCCTGATCTTTAGTTTCTTTATGAATACCACTAAAGGAATGTTATGGTTTTGTTGAAGGTTCTAGGGTTTTTTGCTAATTTTCATCTAGCATATTGCCAACTTCATTATTTTCACACATTTTCCTAGAAGATTACATGATTCCAATGAAAGGACTATTTCTTCAATAATGATGTGAGTGGTGCTACTAGAAAAAAATAGTTCATTCCAAATACCCTGATACTAACCTATGATACCTAAGAAACATCGTTAATTCTTCCAATTTTCCCATGTTACTTACTATTGTCACCATAATGCAATCATATTATGAAGGTTTACTTTAATTAATTTCATGATAGACATGATATGAATCTCTATCGTGTGAATCCATATTCTTGTTACCCTAAAATAAACTTCAAATGCTTGGCTTCTAGTTGAAATGTCTAGAGCCCCTCACGATGATTGTATTGGACATGTGAATGAAAATGCTTCTCCTATGAGGCTGATTGTAGATGAGGATAAAATTAGAGACAATACCTATTGAGAGTACTTCCGTAAAAATGGTCATGAAATGCATAATGTTGATATCTCTAGTTGAATACAAAAGTAGTAAAATAAATTAGCTTCTAAGACCAAAATTGTTTCAATTGTTTGTATTTCTTCTTCTCGAACATGATTAGTTTATCAAATGTTCAAAATTCTTCTGAATATTCTTGATTTCCTTCTCATCATTTGGTGATACCTAGAAAAAATATTAAAATTGATTATATAAACTTCACCAAGCTTTTCCTACTCAATAAGGTTCCTCAAGTGACAGGAATAGGAAACTTTTCATTTGATTTTGTAATATTTTTTGTCCTTCTTTATCCCCTAGAAACATGCTATGACACCATTTATCCTTCTAACACACCATCTCCATTGGAGTAGTTATGTGAAGCATTATGAATATGAATCTTAGGATGAATGTGTTATGTGATATACAAAAGAAATTCCTAAACTGATCTTCTCAATGGTCACTCTGAATTTTCACATATGGATGCCTATAATTTCTCGATGATGGGGGGTCAGCTTCTTTGAATCCTAAGTAAATGCATATGATCATGTTATATTTCAGGATTTTTTCCTAAGTAGGTTCCATCACAGACTATTTTTTTCTACATGTTAATGGAAAATATTACCCTTCCCAACATATCAGTATGCACTTCCACAATTGATGGTTGAACTTCCATGGATATTTATCATGGTACAAATCCTTCAACCCCATAGTTCACTAAGTCATTTCAAAGAAGATGTGATGAACTATTCACTTGAGTTGAGATTTTTCGCTGTAGTCCATGTGGAGTCTCATACAATCACTTGTTCCCTGCAGAATGAAAGCACATGAAAAACTCCTGTAAAAATTAGCTATATGGTGTCTCTTTATAGTTGTGAGACATTATAGACCTAGGATAAAAATAAGGTCCACACATAGGAATTAGGAACGTATTGGATTATAATTTGATGTAGTCATGTAGGATAAGTAGGATTTTATGGCATTACTCCTAAGCATTGGACTATACGAGGTATATGGTTCTAAAGCCTAGAACCTAAAATTTAGGTGAAGTTGTAGATGAAACAATTTAGCCTTTCTGTCAGCTGTATTATTGATGACAATAATAAGTGCACTTCTTGAATCAATCAATGATTGTCACCTTCATGCTTAGAAATGGGATAAGCCATGACATGCAAGAGTTTCTGGAGTGCTAATATCTGAAAGGATTATGACATGAGATACTTGGTTAGAGGTGATCAAATTCAAGATCTATTTTTTCTACTTCATTGCATGATGTCATGCTTATCTTCTTCCTCCTCACCGGTCCCTTTAATGATAGATAAATAATTGCAATATCAAAAGAAATATGCTACCCTATCTTAATATTCATGTTGCCACAACCACAATATAATCCTTTTTCTCTTTTAAATGAAATTAAAGGAATGAAGAAAGAGTTATCAAGATACTTACATGCATGAAGACACCATTAGAGAATGTAACTTTCCCCATATGGTTGGAAACAACCTATGAGATGAGAGATTGATGACTAGGTTGAGACAACAAATGAATAGTGAGTGAATACCTAAGAAGTAACCCTTGATTGTAAGAGATTACAATCTTAGGTGTACAAAGGCTTAGTAGACCATGGTAGTATGTTATTTACTCCTAAGAAATGAAATATAGATGTTCTAGGCACCCAAGACTCTTAGGAGTGTGGACTCTGAAGGAGAGTATTTAGAGATGTAACTTCAAAACCTTATAATATTTTTAGATGTAGGTTTGAGCTCTCTGAGGAGCATAATAGACCAAATATGCGATGGATGAGACTAGGTAGGGATAAAAGATGATATAACAACCTAGTATAAATAACATAGATTAATGTATCTCTTGATAAAAGGGATGTAAGGATAAGAGGTTAACACATTGGAGTCGTCCTTCAGCAAGTTGAGATCAAACTAAATTTTGTATTATAGGCTTTAAAGGAAAATCTGGAGACATTTTGGTTGAATGGGTGTGTATTTCGAATATGTTGTACTGTTCAAGCTGCCCTTGCTATGGATTTTGATTGCTAGGTGTAGCTTCCAATCAATTTCACAGGAAGGCATGGCCTTGTAGAGATAGGGTCTAGGCTTAGACAGTTTAAGCATAGGTAAATGGAGTGTCATTAGAATTTGGGTTGAAGGTGACTCTCTGACTATGAAATTATGATCAAGTAGCAAGGAAATCTATTCTCATGGGCATGGAAACTAGGGCAATCCCATATCTGTGACTTCTAACCATTAAGGAAAATTTTCCTGATTTTTTTGAGGTGATTTTTTCTCATATTTTTTGAGAAGGCAATAAGGTGGCAAATGGTTTAGCTAAGTATTAGGTGTCCAATTCACATTTGTGAATAAGGTATAGGTGATGGCTCAAACATGGGAAAGACTTTTTACCAATGTACATTCGAAGAGAGGTTAATGATGCGTGTTTGGCTCGTGCAGATGAAGGACTTTTAATCTCTAAAGTCAGGTACCCCTTGTTTTCCTCCAATGATGGTTTTTTAGAGGTGAATGATTTGGTCAATGGATTTGACAGTGTGGCACGTACCTAGCATGTCATTATTATCCTCCTAGGGGAAAAGGAGGTTTCCTTTTAAGATCGCATGATTTGGTTATCTTTGGAAGCTATCCTTTTGGCTCATTCTTTTACACTTTGGTATGGTTTTCCTTCAGGGTATGTTTCGGTAAGTTGAAGGTCCATAAAGGTATGTTTCTCCTTCTTATCTCATGAAATCTAGTGGAGGCTATGCGGGATTGGCTCTGGGAGGAAATGACGTTGTGCTTATAACTGGTCCTGATTTGGGTAACAAGATTCCTTTTCGAAATAAGTATGCTGAAATGGGAGTATATGACTAAACTAATAGTCTAAACACCATGAGGGGTAATGGTTGGAGCAGTGTTCTGGTGAAGTGGCCGAGAGTGACTCATGAAGGTGGCCATATGTTGGTTGTCTGCAATAAATACCAGGAGGTTCTATGTTGGACCCTGGTCAATGCTGTGGGTCAAAGGAACAATGCATGATGTGGCACAGGGGTTAAGCTTGACCAATCATTAGGTCTTTAATGGTCAGCAAGCCATTTTCTCCTCCACAAGGATGATGTCAAGGACCTAGAAGTGAGGGTGGTCAGTTTACTAATTTCATATTCATGCCCTGACTCATGGAGTGAAGCTCTCTCTCGCGCCTATGGTGGTGGTGGCATGAAAACTAGGGACTAATGCCAATTTCCCAAAGAAGGCTATACATTTGAGTTTTTCAGATTGATGTGCTAGCTCTTATTCATCTTCAAGTGACTCAGTCAGGTGGAGATTCTAGTAGAAGGATATCCTCCAAGTTCTGCCATGGAAGGGTGAGTTAGAAATTCAGGTTTCTCTGATTTGAGTTCATTCAAGTAGTGTAAGTGGTTTTCACTCTTTTTGAATTACAAGTAAGAACAAATGTACAGAGTTCGAAGTTGATCTATTGCACCATTGTTGGTATCAGGAGCTGGTTGCTTTGGTTTTTGTAAGCATGATAATGCAGAAATTTATACTCTCCCTGTTGAAGTCCAATGATAGTTTGAAAGGGATTATGTCATGGATTGTAATAGGAAAAAAATCCATTTTTACAGGCTATTATGCCTTCTCCCTTGGAAGGAGTCTTCAGCGAAGAAAAATAACATGATGAATGAAATTAGTGATCTAAGCACAAGGATGAAAAAAGTGGAAGTAGTATGTTCAAATATGGAGAAGTCAGCTAATGGATATGATGATCACAGGAATGGAGAATCATTTTTGTTAAGGATATTGCTTCTACATCAACAAGTCAAACCTCCGGAGGCATTCTGTAGGAGAAGTCTATTCAGAACCAAATGTAAGACAAGAGGTAAGTGTTGTAATGTCATTATAGATAATGCTAGCACATATAACATTGTTTCAGAGGAAACGATCGGTAAATTGGGTTTGAAAAGGTTAGTTCATCCTACACTTTATAGGGTGGCCTGGGTCTAGAAAGATCATCAAATTAGTTAATTAAGGATTGGTTCCATTTTCAAATGGTAGTATCAAGATGAAGTTTTTTTTAGTTGTGTTTAAGATGGTGGGTCACTAATTTAGGGATACATGAATATGACAGAAGAGTAGTGTAGAATTTTTAGAGTAGATATAATCATTAATAGAGTCTATTTAAATGTAGTGTCACTGTATCCTCCTAGGGAAAAAATATAAATTAATTAAGCTATTTGCATGATATGTTAAAAGGAAGTGTTTTTATTCCCTATAAGAAACATGGTATGGATTTTAGTTTGTGTTAAGCTTCCTAAGGGCTCTTAATAACCCTTGAGGTGTGGGATGGTTTTAAGAAACTGAGTTATAACATATTGTGTAACAAGAGATCTAAAAGAAAGAATTATGTTGAATACAGTATATGACGGAACTAATTAGTCGAAAACACCTTGAATATGTAATGTTGAAGTGTTCTAATGACGTAGGGAGTGACTCATGACCCATCTGTTGTTTGAGCATTAGTACAAAGGTTCTATTTGATGAATCGTGTGTGCTAGCATAATCATGGTTTGAATTGTCTCTATGATCCATTATGAAATGGTTGCAAGGCCTTTCAAAGATTATGTCAAGCAATGGAGAAAATGGAGCCACTAACCAAATAAGGTAGATGCAGGAATGTTTCCATGTCTATAGTGGGGTAGATTAATGCGGTAGATGCCATTTTTCTAAAAGGGACATCTAGTATTTAGTTTTGAGCACACATATATAAATAGTAAAATTGGAAGTATAGTAGGAGATCCTAGGCTCAAGGGGAGGGGATTAAAATAAAGAAATTGGAGCTCTTGCAAAGTTAAGGGAACTAAAAGGTAGATTTCAAATAGAGGATTAGAGAGTTTTTGAAGTGGTCTATTGCACCATTTTGGTACATAGCATGTTGCCTATATAGTAAAATACGTTGTAAGACATTATAGGATTTTGAATTAATTGATAGTTGAAAAGGGATTGTGTTTCAAGGACAAGGAAAAATCATCGCTTGCAGCAGTATTATGAATTTATCTAGAAGGAGTTATGAGGTCAGCTGGATAACATTATGAATTAAATTAGTGATCTATATCACAAGGTTGAAAAAAGTGGGAAGTTAGTATTTTTCAAATATGAGAATCAGCTATGGATATGCTGATCACAGGAATGGAGAAATCATTTTTTGTAAGGATATTGCTTCTACTCAACACGTCAAACTCCGGAGGCATTCTGTAGAGAATCTATTCAGAACCAGCAATGTAGGACAAGAGGTAAGTGTGGTAATGTCATTATAGATAATGCTAGCACATATAACATTGTTTCATTCGAGAAAACGATCGGTAATTGGTTTGAAAAGGTTGTTCTCCTACACTTTATAGGTGCCTGGTCTGAAAGATCATCAAATTTTAGTTAATCAGGCAGTGTAGGTTCCATTGCAATGTGGTAGTATCAAGGAAGGAAGTTTTTTTTGATTGATAATATTGATGTGGTCACCTAATTTTAGGGGTAACGTGACAAGAGACATCAGAGTAGTGTAATGTAGAGTAATAACTTTTTTTTCTAATGAAAGATGAGATAGAAAATGTTTGGTGCTTTGATGATCAACAGTAGGTATTTGATGGTGAATCATAGCACCCCTGAATGTCTGCAACTCGATGGGTTGAGACTCTCAGTGCGATTGCATAACATGGAGCTTTTCCCAAGTGTGGGACCTTGCGAATCGGGAAAGCTCTCCGGATGAAGGCTGGTTCCTATTCCTCTGTTCATATGCACACATAAAAATGCAGAGGGTTTACTCAAAAACCTAATCTAACTTGCCAAGGAGACAGGGTAAGAAGATGCATAAAAATAAACCTAAACTAACAAAGGTGATGCACCGAGGAATGAAGAACACCTATCTTGCCAATAAACACAAACCATTAAAATGCAATGCAAGATCATGCACAGATAACCAAATTTGTAGTGAAAGATCAGGAGGATGCAAATGAACATAGAGAGGGTTGAGAATCATCCACAGACATGCATTATTTTCTCCAAATATTGATACAATACACTACAAAATGCCAAGAGGCAAATTTGCATTACAGTTTTAGATGGGAGGTTTGAACTCCACAAATTCACCTGCCAAAGAGAAGAAGGGAGGGGCAAAACAAGAATGTCCAACCTTTAGAAAGAAGCCCCTCCTTAAAATTTATAGGAAGAATGAGAGAGGGAAGAGAGAGGAATTCCAAATCTACCCCAACCACCTCCAGATTGTATTTAATTCATCTCATTATGGTGGTAGGTGAGAACCCTAGCAAACCCAAAAAATGGCGAACTGTATTTTGCATTTTTGAAGAACTTTTTCTCACCCAATTAAAGATATCCAGTTTAGGGTAGAGGACCTTGTAAGATTTCTGAAAAGTCCAACCTTGTGTGAATCCGAGCTCCCTGTGAAAAGTTATGGCCATTTGAATATCTGGGTCAGGGTTTGCTTTCTGTCGGGTTCGGGGTGTCAACGCTCAAAATGTTGCGCCTCCTGAAGATGTGCCTCGGTGCATCCATCCTCATGTCAACATACTTTTAAGTGTGCCATAGGCGCTGAAAATGTGCATGTCGACACCTTCTGATCTGCGCCTTCCAACCTGCCAGGGCACGACTTTTTTCATGTCGACACCTTCTGACCTGCGCCTTCAACCTGCGCCAGGGCGCAATTTTTCCATGTCGACGCCAGGGCGTAAATTTTTACATGTTGACATTTTCTATGCCTCCAACCTACACTAGGTGTAACTTTTTACTGTCGACACCTTTTACCTGTGCCTTCAACCTGCGCCAGGGTGCACGCAATTTTTTCATGTTGACATTGTGCGCCTTCAACCATGCCAGGGTGACTTTTTCCATTTTGACACCTGTCGACATCTTGCCAGGGTGCAAACTTTTTCCATGTCGCCTAGGTGTGCCTTCAACCTGATTGTTTTCATAAATAAATGTCAGGTTTTGAGTTTCTTTGATTTCCATATTCTTCTATTTGTCTATATTTACCTAGGGAGGGAGATATATACAACAATTTGGTGACTCAATGGGATCACCTGCCTACTAGGTAGAAGATCAGTGGCCTTTTAGCAATCCATTGGGCATGGAGTCATAAGCAATAACCTGAAACCAACCTGATATCTGATCCCGAGCCTGATACCGCAACTCCTTCTCCGAGAGCACGCTGAACTATAGAAATTCAACCTGAGAGAAAAAAACCTGTGGCAAAATCACTTAGGGAAATTGAAACCTAACCACAACAAGACAATGTGCATCCGCACTTATAGGAATTGAAATCTAGGCTAATATTTACAAGGGTAAACCTTTTCCTTTTAGTAGCAATGTTTAAGATAGATTCCGTTAACCGGAATCGGGAGTTCTTCTCCATCCAATGTAGACAATTGGAAGGCATTACTACTTTTACATCCCGTGACCATGTAGGGGCCACTCCAAATGGCATCAAACTTGGAATGCCTTCCTGGTTTTTCCTGATCTGCATCCCATTTCAGAACTAGGTCCCCTTCCTGGAAGGTCCTTGCTCTTGCCTTCTTATCAAACCATATTTTTACTAAGGCCTGATCCTTCTCAATCATCTGAACTGCATGTTCTCTGATTTCTTCCAATTCCATCAACTCTACATACCTGGCCTCCATTGGTTCGAACTCAGACAACTCCAACTGCTTCATGAGCTCCAATGCTGGCAATTCTAATGATATAGGCAATACTGCCTCTTTCCCATAGACCAACTTGTAGGGAGAATTACCTGTAGACCTCTTTGGCATTATCCTGTCAGCCCATAATGCTGATTTTAGCTTGGTATGCCATGTCCTTTGGTTTTCATCCAGAGTCCTTCTGATGATTCTTAGCAAATTCTTGTTCGTGGACTCTGCCTGTCCATTACCCTGCGGGTAATAATTTGAAGAGGTGCTCAAATAGATTCCATTCTTGACAGCCCATTCTGTAATCTTGGAACCTATGAATGCCAATGCATTGTCTGATATGATAGTGGCCGGCACACCGAACCTGGTCACTATTCCTTCATAAAAGTCTAGTATGTTAGACTCATTTGCTTCTTTGAGCGCTACTGCTTCGGTCCACTTGGTGAAATAGTCCGTTGCCGTGAGAATCCACTTGTGGCCTTGGCTTGAGTTTGGATTGATGACCCCGATGAAGTCCAATCCCCATTGCATAAATGGTTGGTCAACCAAAATTGGGTGCAATGGAAACGCTGCTAGTCTTTCTTTTCCTGTGAAGAGTGCACATTTCTTACACTTTCTTATCCATGTATAGCAGTCACTGAACACTGTGGGCCAATAATACCCTGCCTTCATTATCTTGAGAGCTGTTACTCATGGGGAAAAATGTCCTCCCAGAATCTCCATCATGAAAATCTTGTAACACCCTCTCAATTTGACCTGTCCCAATGCACCTCAATAGAACTCCATTGATGTCTTTCTTGAACAAAACACCATCAACAAGCACATATGGAATGGCTTGTAATCTGAAGTATCTCCTTTTTGCTTTGCTCAATTCTGGAGGGCATAGGCTTTCCTGTAGGAAGTGTATCATATTCTGAGTCCAACAAGGAGCGGGCACATCATCATTTTCCTGTTCTTGACCATCCTGTAGTACCAAGACAGTCTCTTTTTCATCACCTGCTTCAACTTGCTGACTCAAAGCTAGTTGTTCACATAGTCCTTTTCCACGTACTAGTTTTGTGACCTTGATCTCGATGTCATATTCCATGACATGGGTTATCCATCCTGCACGTTTCTCATTCAGATCCTTGTTTAGAAGGAAGTCCTTGACTCCCGCATGAGAGACCAACAATTGGATCTTGTTGTTTGAGACTAGGTGCTTGAATTTCTTTAAGCTCCTGATCACTGCAAGGACATGCTTTTCAATGAAAGAGTACCTAGTTTCGTATTCCTCCAAGCCTTGACTGAAGAAAGCAACTGGTTGTTCTAATCCCTCTTTGTTTTGCTGTACCAGGATTGCAGAAATTGTGTCTCCACCACCGAAGGCATATAGCATGAAGTCCTTGGAGAAGTCTGGATTGACGAGAGTCGGAGCTTGAGATATAGCCTCTTTTATTGCCTCAAAACTTTCCTTGCCTTCAGATGTCCACTTAAATGCCATGCTCTTCTTTAACATCAGCGTTATTGGCTTTACGAGAGCTGCAAAGTTTGGAACAAACCTGCGGACAAAATTGATCCTTCCTAAGAAGCTTTGAAGAGCCTTCTTGTGACTTGGCAATGGCAATGCTCGAATTGCTTCAACTCTTTCTGGGTCAATCGTCAACCCCTCCTTTGAAACAATATGGCCTAGAAGTTTTCCTTCGTGAGCCAAGAATATGCATTTTTTGGGATTCAATGATACCCCAAATCTTCTACACCTCTGAAATACCTGCCTCAGATGAAAGAGGTGATCTGCTGCATTTTTGGAGAATACAGTGATGTCGTCAAGATATATCAGAACTATTTTATTGATCAATCCCTTGAATGCCATATCCATTGCCCTTTGGAAAGTGGCTCCAGCATTTGATAGCCCAAATGACATCTTCTTGTAGGCATAGGTGCCCCATTTGGTGGTGAAAGCCGTCTTGAACTGGTCATCTTCTTTCACCATTATCTGATTATACCCTGAGTAGCCATCTAGGAGAGAGAATCTCTCCGAACCAGATACCACTTGCAATATTTGTTCCATTGAAGGAAGTGGGTAATGGTCTTTGAGAGATGCCCTGTTGAGGTCTCGGAAGTCCACACACAACCTGATTTCTCCGCTCTTCTTCCTGACTGGAACCAAGTTTGCAACCCAGCTTGAGTGCTTGATCGGGAATATAATGCTTGCCTCTATTAGCTTGTTTAGCTCTTTCTTCATTAGAGGCTCAATGTGAGGGTTGACTGGTCTCTGCTTCTGCCTGATGGGCTTAGCATCTGGATCCAATTCTATGGTATGTTGTGCCAACTTCGGATTGAATCCTCTCAAGTCTTCATAGCTCCAAGCGAAGACATCTGGAAATTCTTGGCAAAGCTGTATGAAATCTGATTTCTCCTGCTCAGTGGCCACTTTACCAATTTGAAGTGTTTTGCCTTCCCCAACCGGAATTGGCTCTGAATCTTCTCTCTTGACCTGTATGTTAGCCTTTTCCTTACGGAACTGGTCGTTAGGGTTGAAGATAGACTCCAATGTTACTAAACCCTTGGGAAGCTTGTTTGTCCGCAGCTGCACTACTTGATCCCCGTACTGCTGCTCTAGTCTGTCCTGATTCCTAGCTGAGAATTCAGCCTCTTCTTGCAAAAAATTGACGATCTGTTGATCGTTCTCAAACACCTGCCAGCTTGTGTTATTATCTGGAACTGCTGGCCTCACAATCACATGGATATGTGGTTGTGTTTTTTCCCTTCTGATGTTGTCAACCACATCAAATGTTGCTCCAACTACTGCGAGCCTATCCGCGGCTTCATTTTTCTTCCTGGGTATGGACACGATGTTGAAAGCTTCGAAATACTCAATGAGGTCCCATACCCTTTTGTTGTAGTTCTTCAACAGGTCATTCTTTGTAGCATGTTGTCCCCTGACTTGGTTGACGATTAGCTCGCTATCCCCGAACACCTGCAAGTTCTTTATGCCCTTTTTCCTGGCCCAATGAAGTCCATGAATCAATGCCTCGTATTCAGCCGTGTTGTTTGAACAGGAAAACTGGAAACGAAAAGCTGAAAAATATTTGATGTCTTGTGGTGAAATCAACATTGCACCACCTCCAGCACCTTGTCTGCTTCTCGAACCATCGAAAAATAGTTGCCAAACTTCATTGTCATCCTTTTGTTCAGGCTGAATGATGTCGGGAATGGGTGAATTTTCTTCGTGTACACAATACACGCCCAATTCAGATTCTTCAATTTCCTTGTATGGGTCAAATTCATGACTCTTGTTTTCCCATTCATCCAAAGTCAAATCAGGAATTCCCTCGACCTTAGTACCTGTTTCTAGATCATTTGAACACTCCTCCTGATCAAAGGCTGAGCAATTTGCATTGATAGGACTTGGCACATGAGGTTCAATATGGAAATTGGCAATTGGTTTTGACCTGATTGTTGCTTTGGCACCATACCTCGTCCTGAAAATCATGTGTGACCAATCTGCAGATAAATATCCACCGATTTTTGCAGTGAAGTCTCTTGATAGACACAACGCAAAGAGTGGTGGAAGGTCAATCACAGACACATCTTGCAGAACTGTAACATTAGGACAGGCATGTAGTGTTAGGCTTAACCCTTTTATGACCCCAACTATTCGAACTGCTGTTCCATCCAGCTGTACTACTCCTTTCAACACTGGCTCATACTTCAGACCCAGTTGATCCGCTATTTGCTTCGGCATCACTGAACTACTTGCCCCTGAATCTATCATGCAGTTGTGTACCAAGTGGTTTCCAACAACCAATGACACATAGAATGGTGGAGGCTTCAAATTCTTGCTTGGTTGACCCCCACCCGGTTGCACTGCATTAGTGAGAACTTTCTCCTGTCCCCGGTTTGATACATTCGAGGCAGACCAATTAGCCATTGCAGCTTGCAATAAATCTCATTGCCCTAAGATCGCCAGTGATTCCCACATGGAAATGTTCACATGTGTCTTCTTCATTTGATCGATGATGTTGAAAGGGGATGATCTGTCTTTTTGTTGTCCCTTACTTGGCGCAACCTTTTCTGGAGCTTGAACAGGTGCATGTGTTGCTACAACAGGTACCTTAGGCTGATTTTGCACATTTGGAACTGCATTTGGTCTACTGACCCCTTGTTGTGTAGGAGTGGGCTGAGAAACAACTGGATTAGATGGTTTCCCCTCTTCTATGCTTCTCTTCTTTGACCGTGTGTTGACAGCCACGCCTTGAAAAGGTTGTTGGTTAACTCCACAGAAGTCTTCCGTTTGCCAATTGGCCAACGTGGTTTCTGTTGGAGGTGCTTCTTGTTGTGTTTCTTGCTGTTGATTCCCTGCTTGGCTTGGTTCTTGAGACACACCAATGGTTTGCACCATCAAGGCTTGATTTAGTGCACCATTGAAACATGCTGACTGATTGTGAGGTAGATTGCAAGGGTAACACCAGTCGTACTCCTGTGCCATGTTATTTTGTGTTGGAACCAAGGCTCTTGAGGATGTCGTTGCATTTGGATCATACGGTCGAAATGGCCTGGCAACTTGAGGTTGTCCCTGGTTTTGGTTTTGATTTGCAGCCTGAGCTGGTGGTCTATTTTGTTGGTATGGGGGCCTAGCCTGGTACTGCGCTTGAGGCTGATACGGTCTAGCACTTTGAGCTTGCTGTCTTTTGATAGTCACCAGCTCATTTCCAAGGTTCTGCAGTTGTTTCATAACCTCCTGTAATTCCTTTGAAGTATTTGAAGAAGTCGATGCCTCATTATTGCTTTGATTTCTAGGAGTTGGAATGGGATTCAACTCTGGTGCTTGACTGGTTGTAGGATTTCCCATATCCGGATAGAGAGGCATTGGTGGCCTTGGTGCAAGCTTGCCAGCTTGGATCAAACAGTTCTCTGCTCTGATAGCTGTGTCATAGGCCCCTGGCAGCATTGTCCCTCCCATTGATTGGATCATCATGGCTATGTCTGAATTTATAGCCTTTAAGAAATAAAGGAATGCACCTTCGGCAGTTGGTCTAACAGCTATTGGAATCCTGTCCCATGTCCGTTGGAATCTGAAGTTGAAATCTGTCATTTGTTCATTAGGAGCTCTTTTGATTGTCGTCAGTTGTTCCAATAAAGACAAATTGTCTGCCCTCTCCCCGAATTGGTTGCAAAGAGCTGAACAAAGTTGGTTCCAATTCGTAATAGACCCTGCTGCTAGGCTCCTAAACCACTGTAAGGCTTTACCTTTAAAAGATGAAGCCAACAACTTGACTGCAACATCCATTTCATTTATTTCATGGATTGCACATGCATTGGCAATATCCTGGATGTGGTCAATAGGAGTAGTATGATTTTCTCCTGTGAAATAGGGGATATTCTTTAGCGCTGCAACCGGAACCTAATTCTGAGCATTTAGGGCGAGTGGACTACTACCCGTGAAATTGACAAAGGGATTCGGTGGTAGATGTGCCATTATGATTGGCCTAAGAACTCTGGTTGATGCGAGAAAAGGTCTACCAGGTGGAGGTGTAGACAAAGTCCGGTTAGGTGGAGATGGTGATCTTTGTGGTCCTCTTCCTCTCCTTCCTCTGCCTGGTGATAGTTGCAAGTAGACAAATAGCCCCTCTTCTCGAGTATCAGACCTGGTTCGAATTCTTCTCATGTGCCTGGGAAAATTTTGCTGCTACACCGCTGAATTCTATCCCTTCGGAGTCGCCAGATGTGTTAGAGAATGAGCCTCAAAAGGCTAGATTCTGCCAAGTTACACACCAAACCTGACAATATTAAAAATAGAATTTAAAACTTTGAAGGACCCGGAAGATACAGTTCTTCAATTCGGTTATCGGGTCTTGTTGTGTAGCTACTAATCCCTGAAAGGTACAGGTGAAACTCAGGTCATGCAAGGCAACTTACAAAACCTGAAATACACTGTGTCAGAACTTGGGACATGCTTGACACCTGGGAAAACCTGAAATACTAAAAACTATGAAATTTTGAAAGTCAAAATCTCAAAAATCTAAGAATACCCTTTTGAAGATTATCCCCCGATCTATCAACTGGTGAAATTTTGACTTGTTTTGAGCAAGTTAAGCCCTTGAAAATTGATTTCGGAGTTCAGCCTGGAAGGTGAAAAAATCTGAAATTGTAAAACTTGCAATTTCTAAGTCCAAATTTCTTGAAAATTCCTTCAAATCTTGTGGAATGACCTCTTGGTCCCACCGGGCATGCCAAAACTATTGATGGTGAATCACAACACCCCTGAATGTCTGCAACTCGATGGGTTGAGACTCTCAGTGTGATTGCATAACATGGAGCTTTTCCCAAGTGTGGGACCTTGTGAATCGGGAAAGCTCTCCGGATGAAGGCCGGTTCCTATTCCTCTGTTCAGATGCACACATAAAAATGTAGAGGGTTTACTCAAAAACCTAATCTAACTTGCCAAGGAGACAGGGTAAGAAGATGCATAAAAATAAACCTAAACTAACAAAGGTGATGCACCGAGGAATGAAGAACACCTGTCTTGCCAATAAACACAAACCATTAAAATGCAATGCAAGATCATGCACAGATAACCAAATTTGCAGTGAAAGATCAGGAGGATGCAAATGAACACAGAGAGGGTTGAGAATCATCCACAGACATGCATTATTTGCTCCAAATATTGATACAATACACTACAAAATGCCAAGAGGCAAAGTTGCATTACAGTTTTAGATGGGAGGTTTGAACTCCACAAATTCACCTGCCAAAGAGAAGAAGGGAGGGGAAAAACAAGAATGTCCAACCTTTAGAAAGAAGCCCCTCCTTACAATTTATAGGAAGAATGAGAGAGGGAAGAGAGAGGAATTCCAAATCTACCCCAACCACCTCCAGGTTGTATTTAATTCATCTCATTATGGCGGTAGGTGAGAACCCTAGCAAACCCAAAAAATGGTGAACTGTATTTTGCATTTTTGAAGAACTTGTTCTCACCCAATTAAAGATATCTAGTCGTAGTTGGACAGAGGACCTTGTAAATCTTTCTGAAAAGTCCAACCTTGCGTGAATCCGAGCTCCCTGTGAAAAGTTATGGCCATTTGAATATCTGGGTCAGGGTTTGCTTTCTGTCAGGTTCGGGGTGTCAACGCTCAAAATGTTGCGCCTCCTGAAGGTGCGCCTCGTGAAGATGCATCGCATCCTCATGTCAACATACTTTTAAGTGCGCCATAGGCACTTGAAAATGTGGTGTTGCACCTTCTGATCAGGTCCAACCTGCGCCAGGGTGTCAACTTTTTCCATGTCGCACCTTCTGAAGATGCGCCTCCATGTGCCGGCGCATCCATTTTTCCATGTCGACACCTTCTTAAGTGCGCCTTCAACCTAGCCAGGGCGAAACTTTTTCCATGTCGACACCTTCTGATGTGCGCCTCCAACCTGCGCCAGGGCGCGACTTTTTCCATGTCGACATCTTCTGATGTGCGCCTCCAACCTGCGCCAGGGCGCAACTTTTCCCATGTCGACATCTTCTGATGTGCGCCTTCCAACCTGCGCCAGGGTGCAAAGCTTTTTTCATGTCGACATCTTCTGATGTGCGCCTCCAACCTGCGCCAGGGCGCAACTTTTTCCATGTCGACATACCTTCTTCAATCTGCGCCAACCTGGTGACACTGGTGGCACAAATAAATGTCGGGTTTTGAGTTTCTTTGATTTCCATATTCTTCTTGTTTGTCTATATTTAATAATAAGGAAGAATTAAGGCTTACACACAAGCCTAGAAGTGAAAGGAAATGACAAACAAGTGGTAGCCAAGAAAGGAACAACTAATGAGGATAAATAAATTCTAATTTTTGAATCTAATTTGTTTGTTAGCATGTGTGAATGCAGGTTGCAGAGATCATTTAGCAATGATGAACATGAATGGACAAAAGCTAAGTGAATCTAGAAAAGGATGGAGCAATAAAGTGTTCCTAGAAACTTCAAAAGGTCTAGATATATCTATTTAAGAGGATGCACCATACAAAATGAAAAGTAGTTACAATCAAGACACAATGGATTCAAAGAAAGAAGAAAGCTCAAATGAAATGATCTCATGGAGCATAACACAGAACCAAGAAGAAATAAGTGAACTTGGAAAGGTTTAGCAACCTATATGGTTAAATGAAGACAAAATCAAGTTTTCAAGCAAGATGGAGTTGTACATAGAACCATGTAGTAGTAAGGAGAGCTTAACACAGTTTCTAATAGAGTCTTTCAGGTATTTAACACAACCAAGAGGTATAGGTGGTATTTATCAAAAGCATGTTCTCATATTTCATGAAGAATTCAGAGGTTGGAATGTTGATGTTAGAGTGTTAGTTACTTCGAAAGTATTGAAAATGAACACAAATAACAAGTGTGGATAGGAACCCAACCTATATAATGAGTTTTCTAGACCAATATCTGGTAAGAAAGAGAAAATTTGGGAAATGAGTAGTAAGTTGATGAAAACAGAGTATGAGGAGACCATGAGGAGAGTTCTAGGACCACAAAGAGTAACTACATGCAAGGGTTAACATATGAGAGAGAAACCATAGAAAATTGAGAAAAAATCAGTTGGGAAAGAAGATATTACAATCAAGGAATCAATCCTTAGGACTAAGGAAGAGCTTGATTTAGAGGTAAGTCCGTGGAACCTTTTTCTTTGCAATAAATCACAATTGGATAATATAGAGGAACCTCAAAGAGAAGCTAAAGATAGTCTCAAGAATTTAAATTTTAGTCAAGGAAATCATCATTTGGAGAGCATGCTTGTTTCAATGAGAAGCCAAAATAAGATAAAGAAAACCAATGATACTCTCATGTTGTAGCAGTCAATACATTGGCTAAGAGAAGAGTGTGTTCTTGAAGAAGAAACATTGGTGTGTTACAAGAAACCTAAAGATATCCTTAACACAAATAGTGAAGAACATAATAAGGGTATTCTCAAGTAAAAAATGGTTGGAGGTGATAAGAAACTACAAGATGAGCTTGATATTAGCAGCAAAGAAGTTCATGGTAACTTGAATACAAGAAAGAATGAGGAAAAAGGAGTAAATCCAGTAGATAATTTTTGTGGACATCTAGAAGTCCATTGTGGGAACACAAAAGAAGAAACTCATGCAAGGAATTGGGGTAAAGAAGATGGTGAAGAAGAGGAAAAACAATTACAGTGTGAACTCTCAAGGCATGAAAAGAAGTTGGATTTCAGTATTGAAGACCTTCATTTCATTAGCAAATTAAAACAAACCTATCAAGAATCCAGGTTTAAATATGAGCATAAAGTGGTGATAGAGTAGGTCAAGAAGAAACTTGAGCCTTGGAAATTGGTGTCTAATGGAGTCCTAGATACTATGAGTACAAGTGAATATGAAGAATGCAGGGAAAAGATGGAATCCATGATGAAGAAGATTGAACAAGAACAACAGTCAAGAAGGAAGATAAAGTGTAGGAAGAAGAAATGCAAGGATGAGTTTAGAGTGGTGGTAGGGAGGCTGGAAACACCAGTAGGATAAGAGGTACAAGTAAAGGAAACAAGAGTGAATTGGAAAACTAGGAAAAAGAGAAGAAAAACATTGTATTTGAGCAGGAGCTCAAATTCTTCTCACAAGGGAACTTTGATGCAGGAACATCAAGACTTTAGGATAATCATAGGGAAGGTTATTCAAATACGTTTTCTTACATATAAATGAGTTATTATGACTTGGTTGAGTCAATAAGCATATGTGAGTGGATGTAAAAAGTAACTATGCTTGTAAAATGAAGACTTAGGTGTGCAAGGAATTGAAGTAGTTGTTATTTATGCTTAAGCAAGGAAATATTTTTGTTTTATGATTCAAGAAATAGGATTTTGGATGTGTGGAGAGAATATAGGGATGTAGTTTCATCCTATTCTAAGTTTATATGTTGTTGAGCTCTCTAAGGAGCAAAATAAACCATTTTTAATAGACTAGTTAGGGATATAAGTGATCTTTCATTGAGGATCAAGCATGGAATATGGTGGATCAATATTTAATAAAGGTCATTAATGAATAATGGATACATACATTGGTATTGAAGGTAAAAATTTGTTTAAGTTTTTCTTTAATTGTTGTCTTTGAATACATTGCATGTTGAAAACCCTGCTCAGATCGAATGCTAGAAATATGACAGTAAACCTAGGAAGAATTTTAGAGATTTGTAAAGGCTTGGATAGTTGAAGGGAGGTAAATGGAGTGTCATTAAATTTTTATAGCTCTTGAAACTATGAAATTTGTCTTATAGCCTAAAATCTATCCTCTCGGGTTATAACTAGGGCATCCCATATCTTAAATTCTAACCATTAGAAATTGATGAAATTTTTGGAGTATCTCAATTTTGGTGAATAATAAATATTTATGAATTCTTAGGTTCCAATTCACATGCATGAAGGAGATTCATGAGGCGTTGCAGTGCAGATTGTACAGAGTATAGAGAAGAGAGAAAATGAGGTGCATGGATAATCAAATGAAGGAGTTGAGTCACCAAACTATGTAGACATCATGTTGGGAGAATTTAAAAGGTGGATCTATCATCAATAGAGTGATATTGTAAAGGTAAGTATCACTACTATCATCCTAGGGGGAAAATAGGTCTAATTTGCATGATAAGTTACAAAGGAAGTGTTATTCTGTACAAAGAAACAAGGTAAGGATTATAGGTAGGTTTTAGTACTCCATAAAGGGTCTCTTAATCACCCTTTGAGGTTATGGGATTGGTTCAAGAAAACTTGAGTTATAATAGGATTTGTAAGCTAGGAGGGCTACAAGGCCAAGAGACCTAAAAGAAAGACTTATGTTGAAATGCAAGTATATGAATGAACTAATAGTATAAACACCTTGATATGTAATGGGTGAAGTGTTCTAAGGAAGTAAGGAGTGACTCATGAACCCATATGTTGGTTTGAGCATTAAGTATCAAGAGGTCTATTTAGATGAATGCTTGTGTGATAAGGATAATGCATGTTTTGAGATTGCTTGATGAATCAAGGTATGAAATGGTGGCAAGAAATTCCATAGATGATGTCAAGGGAGGAAAATGGAGCCACTAAACCAAACAAGGTAATCATGGAATGTTTCCATGTCTATAGTGGGTATATGAATGCTAGTATTAATTCCATTTTTTAAAAAAATTTATACATCTAGTATTTTTTTGAGCACATGATATAAGACTAATCAAATGGAGTATAGTAAAGGTGATCTTAAGGATGCAGGGGAAGTGTGAGTTAGCAAATAGCAAAGCTTGGAGTTCTTGAGAGAAGTTTAAGGAAACTAAAAGGTAAGCTTTCAAATAAGAAGGAATTAGAGAGTTTGAAGTTGATCTATTGAACCAGTTGAGGTGTCAGTCGAACTGACTGAGGGTATGCTGATGGAAAGTTTCTATGGTCTTTTATGTTACTGAAATTCTTCCTTCTACTGGAAAGAAATTTTTCCTCTGACCTATGTGAGCTATGATAATAAAATCAGAAGCCTTGAGTTGATTAAACATGTGTACTACATGCTCAATGTGGTCTTTAAGACCCCAAATAAATATGTCATTTAAATACCCTTCTGTAATATTCTCCACGTGCAAGGATAGATTTTAGAAATAATGAACATAATCCTTTACTGAACATGTTTTTTATAACATTAATAGTTGGATAAAGTAATTATATGACACACTAGAGCTATAGTGTGATTGTAGCTCTTCAATGAAAACTAACCATGTGAAACTGAGACCATTCTTATGACTTTGAGCACATAACCAATGATACCAGATGAATTGGTCAGTTTTTGTATATAATGATGTCATGGTCATCTTTTGTCCCAACGGGATATGATGTAAATCAAAGAAATTATCCAGTTGGTTAATCCAACTGAGCAGATCCTTTCCATAAAACTTATGCATTTCCAATTTTGGAATAATGCCACATCATTGGTTAGAAGATCTATTAGTGTGTGCAGAGGATCCACCCTTGTTGGTGTGGTTGGAATCGAAGTGTGCATTGCTTGAGGATCCCTTGTAACTTGACTGGATATTATTGCTAGAATTTAGGCATGATTTTAGCTATACCAACTCCTTTAATGAATCAAAGTCCATTTTCATGTCACCCTTCACATTTTCTAATTCTAGCAACATTTCCCCCTTCATTGTGATGAAGCTATGATGAAACTCGTCCTGCACCTTGTTCATGTGGTTGTTTACCATGTCCTCAAGTTGGGAGGATATCTTTGATGCCTATGTAGCTGAAGATTTAAAATCCACATCTTCCTTATTAAGAGTTTGATTTGTCCCTTGGCCTCTAGTTGTCTCTTTATGAACAAAGAGAAACACAAAGAACAAACCCTAGATAATGTTTTGCAATATTTTTGAAAATATAAGAAACTTTGAAAAAATTCCAAAATTGTAACCTAGGTAGTGAATTTATGAAAAACCCTAAAATTGATATAAATTTTCAAATCAAGTGAAAAAACTTGAAATTTGGAGAGGATCTTACCTGAATGATTTTGCAACACCAAAAAAATAATTGCTGAGAAGTTTGCTATCAATTGTGAGATATAGCTGAATCTTTACAATTAGGGTTTTGACATAACTTTGGCCAAGATCAAGCTATGATACCACTTGTAATGAAATTACTTGGATAAATCTGAATGTCAACAATAATAAAAACCTAATTTGTATATAAATTATCATAATGTAGACACCTATAATTACGCCCAAGCAATTTAAATACTTAAATTGCGCTAATTATCCCCTTTCTTGCAAATCAACGACATATCATCAAAAGCACTCATTTTCCTTCATATCATCATTAATTAATTACACTAAGCTAATTAATTAAGTTACCTATCCAAAAAATACCTTAATTAATGACCTTCCATTAATAAATCACCCCTTCTACCTAGACTAATTAATTATTATTAATTAATTAGCTTTCCCTTCCATTTAACCAATGAATCAATATTTAATTGATTTAATCCCCTTATAATAGCCTAAATCATACTAATATTCCTCTAAATATCTTCTATAAGCTTACATCTACCTATTAGTTAATCACCTTTGATTAATTAAAACACCCCCAACTCCCATGACTTGCTAAGCATAAATTAAACCCTTCTAAAGTAAGGTTACTTTTAATAAAGCAACCTTATCCATTTCTAATCATGTTTTACCTTTATCCCACATTCTTGAGAATGTGTTGAATCCTTTATCCTTTATACTATATAAAGAGCCCTCCACCTACCTTTTTATTTACACCTAAAACTTCTTAAGAGAGCAAATGCAAAGCATATAGCAAAGAGACTAGAGCTTGCCTTTTGTTTTCTTGAGAGGTCACCATTGTTAAGAGCTAAGCTTCCTATTCTTGCATTCTTTAAGGATCAAACAAACAATTGTTGATTACCAATGGAGCTAAATAGGTCCATGCATTTTGTTGGTAATCTAGGAGAGTAGAGATGTTAAAATAGTATGTATAGTTTTGATCTCATGTTTTCAAAGTTATAATGTTAGTTTAGATCTTGCTTAGTTTTCTATCTTGATGGTGTTTATGATTTGTTTTAGCTAAATTGTAGAACTATTTTAGGTGGTAGTTCTTGCTTCATTTGATTTAGCATTAAGAAAGTATACATGCACACATTTGGCATGCGTGGTGGGACTTACTCAATTGTCCTTTGCACTTAATTTCAAGTTTTTGTAGTTAAGTTTCATTTTTAGTTACTAACCCTCTTTTACACATGGTGATCTAACTTGTTTTTCTTAACTTATTTTGTTGGGTTTGCATGTGTTGAGTCTTCCTTGTAGGTATAAAGGAGGTGAAGTGCTGTCAAAATTGGAATTGATGGGAAAATTTCAAGATTTCATCATGTTTTCATTTTTAGAGCTTATTTTTTCATCATTCTACATGCTAGTTTTGTCAATTTCTTGAAAATTTTAAATTCTTGAGCATGTAGGTTAGTGTTTGATAGTGCTGAGTCTTCTATTTACATATTAATGTGGTGGGTTGTTGTCAAACTTTAATCTTGGTGAGAAAATTTCAAGATTTCATCATGTTTTCATTTTTAGAGCTTACTTTTTCATCATTCTACATGCTAGTTTTGTCAATTTCTTGAAAATTTTAAATTCTTGAGCATGCATGTTAATATTTGATAGTGTTGAGTCTTCTATTCATATATTGATGTGATGGGTTTTTGTCAAAATTGAATCTTGGTTGGAAAAATTTGCCCATTTTACAGATTAAGAGACGTTTTTTTGACATTTTTTGAGTGCATGTCAAGTGCATACCCGTGAGCATAAGAGCATATGCGTAACTCATCTTCTGAAGGCCATAAATTTTGCTCCGAACTTGAAATGACTCCATTTTTTTGCGTTGGAAAGGTATTGAAGTTAACTATGCAATAAAAACATAAATTTAGGATTTATACTTACAGAAATTGTAAGTTTTTCTGTTAGTTTAAAACTGGTCATTTTCTAACATGTCTAATGTTTTGATGAATGTTGTATTTCCATGCTTCCTCGATTTAGACCAAAGTGTGTGTATGCTCTTCTCTTACACCTTTTGGTGATCTTGAGAATCAAAAACAACTTTGATATATATATTTTTAACATTGGGATTAAACTTGGAAATTTGATTATTCATTTTGCTTAAGGGAATGAACCTTTTACAAAGAATTTTTCAATGGTCCTTTGATTTGAAGTTTTCCATTTCTATATAGTTGGGATAAAGTTTGTGTATGCTCTTCTCTTTCACCTTAGGGTGATCTTGAGAATCAAAAGCAGCTTTAGTCTTCAATTTAGAACATTTGGTAAATTGGAAACTTCATCTTTCACTTTTGGTTTAAGAGAATGAAGCTTTTACAAAGCATTTTTCAATAGTCCTTTGATTTGAATTTTTCCATTTCTATATAGTTGGGATAAAGTTTGTGTATGCTCTTCTCTTGCACCTTAGGGTGATCTTGAGAATTAAAAACAACTTTAGTCTTCATTTTATAACATTTGGTAAATTGGAAGCTTCATCTTTCACTTTTGGTTTAGGGGAATGAACATTTATCAAGAATTTTGTATGGTTCATTGATTGAAAATATTTTATTTACTTTTTAGTTGGATTATTTGTTGTGTATGCTCTTCTCTTGCATCCTTGGATGATCTTGAGAATCAAAAGAAACTCTTAATCCTTTTTTAAATAATGTGATTTTCTTAGAGAACTACTAACGCTTGAGTGCAGGACCTAAAAATGCTTGTCAAAGAAAGGAGGAATCAAAACGAAATCAAAAACTACTAATACAGTTGTAATTATAGGTTTTAGAAAAGGGTACGTCCCTCTCCGCTCAACTGGAACATAACCCCTTTGGCATAACGCCTTAAGCTACAACAACGGGGGTGGTTCCAGGAACCCCAAAGTAGTCCACGCAAGAGGGAACCTTGTGGATGAAATGGGAAGTGCTCCGCACTACCTACTTGACTAGTGATTCCTTTGTGAGATAACGTTACAGGTTGTCTGTTGTGGCGACCCCAGTGATAGTACACGTAGACGCACTAGTCTCCTACTGTTCTTGAAGTGGGTAAAGTAAAACTGAGATACTCCCAAACTAGTTAGTGTGACTTTTTGGGTAAATCGCCCTCGCTCATGGCAAATTTGTAACACCTAGGGTGAGAGAACCACCTAGGAGAATATACTTTAGCCAGAAGCCCACTTTGACCATTTTAAAATAGTGTTGAGTTTTGAACCTTCTTTTTTAGATGTGTGTGACGCGTTACTTTTGCCTAGTTTTTACTTGCCTTAGGGTGAGGTGAAACTCTGCCGAAGTGAGGCCAACATTTTTCATCCTTTTTTTTATTTGCTTCCTTCACATTCTTTTGACACTTTGTTGATCAGAAGAGGGGTGACTACCTTTGTGTTACCAATTGACTGTTTCTCTCACTTTTATGTATGTTTACGCCCATCCATGTTTACGCCTGGGTAAGTTAAACGTCTAAAGTGTGCGGAGGCGTATTCATGTCATTGGTAGCCATTGTGATCTTGATACCCATGTCAAGATCATCATTGTAGTTAGGCATGGTTCATCACCACGTACTTCCTTGGAAGAGTTATCTTGTTTGTATCGTATCACTACAATTTAGATATTTACGTCTTATTTCTTGTAAACTCGACATAAATATCTATATTGTAAGGTTACGCTGCACACATTTTTAACTATTCCTAGCTATACTTTGAGTTTTTTTAGTTCAATTCCATTATTACCTCAATTTTAAAGAGTGCTAGGTATTACCATTTGTGCATGTTATATCAATAACACCTTAATATCAATACTTCACTTTCTTGCAAAGTGGGTTAACATATCTTGGTGATATTGTTGTGTCATTCGCGAATTATAATTGGCACTATTTGAGATATAGGTCTTAATTGAGTTTGAGCTTACTCATCATATATCTTGATTGGGAGGTCACATTGACTTCTTGTATTTACTTACATTTCGTTCATTCCCTTGAACTTGGCATAAGTGAAGACATCTTGTTAATCATCTTGCGATGTGAAACTACTTTTTGAAACATAGTCTAAGAGGTACTTCATTTAAATAGGTTTCGATACCAAACACTTGTGTCACTAGTGATTTATCACTCTATCACATTGGTATTCTCACATTGTTGACTTATTCATACTCTTAACAAATACATCTTGCATCTCACTTAAGGGTGATCACTAAGCTTTGAACACATTTACAACTTACCCTACTAAAAATATCATGAAAACATGGCTCCTAAAACATGTCTAGGGTTAAAGAAACAGACATACGAGGAACAACAAGCACAAGCTTGGGAAACCTCTAATAGACAAGGGTCCAACCCCTTCATTGGACATGACCTAGGACCATTGTTTTCTGTAGAAAAGGAAACATAAGAGATGGTCGATCATAGCAGAAATGAATTAGAATCTTCACACGCAGAACTTGATTTTGACCCCACTTTACTAGATGAGTTTCTTCTTAGAAACAAAGATAGAGTGTTGGCATGGGTCATAGAACTAGGGGCCAAATTTCCCACCAAGAATGAAACAATATTACTTGCAAATGACGAAACTGAGGAAGAACATACCCTTCTCAATATGGAAGATATTTTAACACACAGAAATGCTTCCACTTATTACGCAGGAAATGATAAAGTGGTAGGGCATAGAATACCCTTTATCAAAGTGCCACGAAGAAACAAGATAGAACATGAGACAAGTGAAGAACCTTTGCAATACGAAGAGGAGGAACCTTTAGAAGAAGAAGCCACGATCCAACAACAAATCAGCAACCTAATCCGATAACTAGCTTTGCTTACTTCCCATGTACAGAAAGACACAAACAAGAACATTCAAAAGTTGAGACCTAAGGTTAAGATCAATGAACTCCATCGAGAAAATCAAGGAGAAGAAGACATAGGGTATAATCTTGTATACATCCCCGCTTCTCCCACTAGAGAACAATTGCTCGCACAAGAAGTGCAGTATATGAAAGTGATACTTGCGAGCTTACAAGAGAGCAATATAGGGAGCATCAAGATGTATCAATACAAAGAATTATGCCCCTATCCTTTTAACAAGACAATGACCCTTCAACCCTTTCCAAAGAAATTTGATATGCCAAAGTTCAAAAAATATAAAGGGAAAGGAGATCCACGGGATCATGTTAAAGATTTTTACATGTCATGTCAAGAGGTGTCTTATAGTGATAATTACCTCATCAGAATTTTTCCCAAGAGTCTCATAGGTTAGGCCTTGGATTGGTTTGCACACTTACCATGACGATCAATTTTCACATGGCCAGAATTGGCAGAAAGATTCATGCGTCACTTCTCGTATAACATAGAGAGTGATGTCACCATGGTAGACTTATCTGGTGCCAAGCAACATTCGAATGAGACTTTCACTAGCTTCCTCCAACAGGGGAGAGGGATAAATAGTTGCTTCCCTTGTGCTTTCCTTGAAAAATAGCTGGTTGGTAGTTTCATTCCCAATCTCAACCAGGATATAGCTTTCCACCTCCAAATGCATTGTGTTCGCACCTTTGAGGAGGTTATCGAGAAAGGGATTCAGATAGAAAAATATCTCATTTCCAAAGGCACCCTCAAAACCCAATCTAGAGACAACCAAAATGTCAAACCCATAGAAAAGCCAAAGATCTTTAACAAAAACAAAAATGTGGTAGGAGACAGAATCACTGATTCCAAACGTGTTCAAATGGTCCAAACTGGTCAACCTTTTAAATTGACCAAGGGCCCAATTCAACCACCACCAAAGTGAAGAACGTTCACCTCTCTCAATGAACCTTTGTCAATTATTCTCAAACAATTGGATGTGGCCCACATGATGACCTATCCTACAATGCAACCATTTGACGACAATGTTCCAAAACCTTCATGGTACAAGGAGCATGAATATTGCAAAATGCATTGCGTCAAAGGACATAAGAAAAACAAATGTCTGTGGCTTCACCATTATATTCAGGACCTCATTGACAATGGGGAGATAGAGGTGGATAACCCAAGCAAAATGTAAACACCTAACGAGAAAATGGGGATATATAAAGAACTATTCCCCAAGCCTGATAAGTCAGAAAAGTCAAATCCGGATTGGGGAGAGTCATCCCAAACTTATAAAGCCATGAATTACTTGTACACCAAAAGAGACAACAATCATTATGATTTGCTTATTGGATGTATTCACTCTCCTGCTGACCGTGTCAATACCATCTAGATCAAGGGAAAGGACTACGCTATGGTAACAAGGCGTGCTCGTTTCTTGATTCTGGAACCTTCTCTTTCGACACCACAAACTGGTAAATATAACCTTTTAGAACAACTTGAAAAGATGTCTACTAAGATTTTGATCTTATATCTACTCAAGATATCCAATGTGCATAAAGATATTCTGTACCAAACTCTTCAGGGGTCAGGATTGCCTTTAGAGGTCGATCCTACACACCTTCAGGCCACAGTGGCAAACATCGCACCAAGTGAACATCTCACTTTCAACCATAGGGAGATCCCTACTGAGAATCCAACACATAATATTCCCTTATACATTGAGGTAGTTGTCACCCGTAGGAAAATCAAGCGGGTACTTGTGGATAACGGATCTGGGTTGAACATTTACATGCTTAAGTTGGTCAAACAATTGGGACATATGGAGGAGGATCTTGAGTCTCATATTATCACTATCACCGCATACAACAACACAGAAAGGGATTCAGCAAGCACCATCACGCTACCCATGGAGGTGGGCCTCACTTGACATCAGACAAAGTTTCATGTCCTAGATTTGGAACATCCATATAACATGCTTCTAGGCTGACCATGGATTCATGCCATGCAGGTCATGCCATCAACGGTTCATCAATGCATTGAGTTGAAGCATGAGGGACATACGGTTATAATACCAGGAGATTTAGAGCCCTTTGCTGAATTTAGAGCTCTTAATAGCTTTGCATGAAAGGGTACATATGCATGTCCCTCCGTGGATATAGTTGTCCCTCTCCAGTCTGAGGCCATCAAATCCTGGGTGGATTCAGATTCTCTTAGTTCTTGCACTCATGGGGCGTCTACTTCAACATCTCCATTTGATTCATGGGAGATGAAAATCCTTGAATATGGCTACAGGGAGTATAATGTACAACAATCGCTCTTGGTTTCAGACCTCTCATTGTCACCCAAGACTAGAGGTCGACCCAACTACCACTTCAGAAGACCTAGAGAGGAACACACTATTGGGTCATTCTTATCTGGAAGCTTGTTAGCTGAGGAAAAATTGCTTGATCCACCTACAACTTGGGTCCCTGAGGACACTTAGCCATCCTGTTATTGAACCCCAAAATATGAAAAATCTAGTAGAATGATGTACTCCATGGGCTACAAAGGCCTAAGATGTGGGAGGAACGAATAAGGACAAAGAGAACTAGTCCTTCTTCCACATTTCAAAACAGAAAGATATGACATTGGGATTTGCCCTTATGGAGCACACCCCAATGATCAGGATGCTACTTGCTCTGAGCGGGAGGATAGCTCTGACTTTCTAGACAGTGATACGGATTCCCATTGTAGCCAATATGAGGATCTGGCCTCCACAAACCTTTTCATAAACAACGTTGTCCTAACCATAACTGCCACGGAACCAACCCTTGACCTTGTATACCCTTCCCTTGTTGAATGGGACTAACAACGTTGCATGCCATTAGATTTATTTGAGAATGACGAAGCTATCACAGAGTTCATGGGCATAAGGGATACAATTCTCATTGGAGATCACAAGAAAGGTTTCTTTATCGGCTTAGATACCTACGCCTACATCAGCGAGGAGGGTGAACTTCATGGTCAGCAAAACTTAAAGAAAAGTGAGGGAAAAAGTTCTAAAGAAAAGCCTCGGCAAAAATCAAAGTCCAAGTCGCACAGTGAAAACCTCTTTGAGGCATTGGCTGATAAATAAATAATAAAATCAAAGGACAAACAAAGTGACCATGCCAAGGATGAAAATCTCGTGGAGACATCCTTGGATGAAGATCTCAACCTACCTCCTGATCCTACGCGTATGGAGGACTTATCAAAATTGCTAGTCAAAGAAACCATTGATGTCAATATTGGTACCGAAGAAGATCCCAAGATAGTAAAATTGGGAGCATCACTCTCGGCTAGAGAACAAAATAGATTCACTATGTTGTTACGAGAGTTTATTGATGTGTTTGCATGGTCTTACAAAGACATGCCTGACTTAGATCCAACTTTGGTCATGCACAACCTAGTCGTGCACGTAGATGCCAAGCCTATCAAATAGAAGCTCTGAAATATGTACCCAAGAGTGGCTATACATACCCAAAATTGTAAGGTATTGTACTGCGGAACAACGTAATAAGTGCCCCAATGATGATGCAGGTCTCTTCATAAGGTGTTCGGGGTCCAGAAAAGCTCTCTGAATATGCATTAACATCCCGCATACCCTGCTTAGCCCCCGTGTGCTTTATTTTCCCCTTTTTCCCTCTTTTCTTGCTCCTTTTCTCTTTAGTAACGAAACCACCGCCCTGACTGGGCAGCGGTCCTTTATGCGTTTTCCAGAATGTTCTTTTGACGTGACTCGTGTGAAATATCAGCGTTTCACCAGCTTTCCTTGCCGACTTAGGCTTGCATTTATGTTTTTGGTCCCCTAGAATAGTGTTTTTCCTTTGTTTATTGTTTAGGAGTTCAGTTTGATTTTGATCTTTGGGTGATTGAATTCCTATAAATGAGTTACTTGTGCTCAAGCAAATGGCCCTGAAGTTTGCCTCTGAATTTCTCTTTGCTATAGATTTAATTTTCATGGTTGCTTAGAGTTTTTAGTTCAGTTCTTTGCATGCTTAGTTAGCATTGTCCAGCTATTGGTAAGCCACATATCCAGCTTGTGCAAATAGTGTTTTTGTTCTATCTAATCCATTAGAAGTAGAATAGCTTAGGAAGCCATTAAAGTTACAGGTTTTTCTCTTCAAACAGGATAGTTTCAGGTTCTGGACGCATTATGTTGCATGATTCGTAAAATCCCACTAGGAATTGCATAAGCCAAGCTCTGTACTCTTGCGCTATCCCTCTCCTACTCGCATTTTAAGTCTGCATTCTGAGTCGTCCTTGTCCCAATATCTATTTCTATCGATGCTGGCATTACACGCTTTTATGGATCCATGTGAATACGAAAGAATGAGGAGATCATACTGAGGGGACAGGATCACACACACCATCAGATTCGCCACTGTTCTGCGGAATCCAGGTTCTAAGCTTTCAAAGTTCTAGTTAGAATCATATCAAATAGAGTAGTTAATCACTTTATTTCAGTAAATTCTATTCTCGACATTGCCAGGGAAGCTATGGGGATTGATAGTTTCTGAGAAACTATGATTCACTCCTCACTTCTGAGGTAGGATCGAGAATCTTGCAAATAGATTAGTTATTTCATTGTTTAGAATAGATATACAAACTGCACAGACAAATAGCTACACTCGGCTAATTTGTTTGTTTTAAATTATTAGTTTAGCTGTCAACTCTAAATATTTTAAATAGCTGCTTTCTTAAATTCTTATAAATCATCAAAAAAATACAAAAAAGAAGTCATATATGCTTAAATATATTTCATATACTTAGAGTTCACTTTATCATAGTTTGTTTATATTATTGCATTTGTATGACAATTACAGGACCTAGGGAGCCCAGAGAATACGTTTTTGAGCCAATCATGCCTCAACCCAATCTCATAACAGAAATAACTGATATTGACTAGAATATTAGAATCCAAGTCTTCCAAACAACAGCAGACTTCCAACAGATCAGATCTCAGTTAGAAGGATTAAACATAGAAGACGACCAAGCACATACGTTTTGGTCAAATCAGCCAAACTACAGACTACCCTAGAAAAACATCTATATGACTGTAGAAGGGTTTGAAAGAGAACAAACATTCGGGTGTGACCCTTTAGTTCCACAACCAGATGCAGGAGACACCATCACAGACATAGATACTGGCCTAAGAATCCAGGTTGCAAGAACACCTGTGAGGTATTCTAAGAAGATCACACAACTGTTGATTCTAAACATAGAAGCTGAGAAAGCATATGATTATTGGATACTAGGGATCAGGACTTGACTCCACGCATGACCCACAACAACCACGAACCTATGGTTGTGACCCACAGGTCCCACAGCCTAACAAATCCATAAGTAAATCAGATATAAACACTGGCCTATGCACACTAGTATTCCAGTCTACTCCACTTCCACCTATTATCATCGAACAATTGTCCTTACTAGATATAGCAGCTAACGAAGCTAGAGAATTCTGGACTAGGCCAGAGAATCGTCCATAGAGTCAATTGTTTCACCATCCACCATATGACCTTATCTGGAGACATACACGAAACTATCCCAGGTCATTTCCCACGTATTCCACAACCCATAGATCGAATCATGCCAGAGCTCGATATTGATTGGAGCCTTCGAGCAGTCATCCTTGCTGATCGATCTATCACACCAGTCCAGGTTAGAAGGGCCTTCTTTGCCTTAGATTCACAAATTCCACTAGTGCGTGTCGAAGACATCAGACTGCCTAACTAGTCTATCTGTATACCACACATTTTCCATTCCCACCGGCTGTCTCGGCACGACCTCAGGAGGTCGGGTACGTGGAAGAGTTACCTGTAGATTCCCACACTCACTTGTCACTTTTCCGGTGTACAGTGGCCATGTTGGTTAAAGAAGAGTTGGAAAGATTGCTTGCAGCGGGCTTCATCAGGCCAATTGATTAATCTGAATGGATATTGAATATTGTTCCTATCCAAAAAAAAACAATCAGTATCTGAATCTACACAGATTTTAGGGACATCAATAAAGCTTTCCCTAAAGATGATTTTTCGCTGCCCAACATTGACATGATTGTTGACTCAACAGCAGGGTATGAAATGTTATCACTCATGGATGGATTTTTGGGATATAATCAAATCAAGATCGTTGAAGAAGATCAACACAAAATAGCTTTTATAACTCCTTGGGGCACCTTTTGCTATCAGGTGATGCCATTTGGCTTTAAAAATGTAGGAGTTACTTATCAAATGGAAATGGTAGTGTATTTTCATGATATGATTCATGATATCATGGATGTCTATGTAGATGAATTCTTGGGAAATTCCAAAACAAGAGAGGATCATCCTATCATTTTGTGGTGTATCTTTGAACACCTGCATGAATACAAAGTTAGGCTGAATCTAAAGAAGTGTGTCTTTGATGTGCTATCAGGGAAACTATTGGGCTTCATTGTGTCAAGACAAGGTATTGAGGTAGACCCTGCTAAAGTGTTTGCCATCACAGAAATGCCTCCACCTGAGAATATCAAGAAACTGCGTAGCTTGCAAGGGAAAATTCAAGCCATTCACTGCTTTATCTCCCAGCTTACAGATAAATGTCACTCATTCACTCATTTGCTTAAGAAGGATGTCGCTTTCATCTGGGAACCCGAGCAACAACAAGTCTTTGCTTTTCTTAAATATGACGTATTGGGTGAGCAGTACACCAACCCACATATGACGTGCCGAAATCTTACCTGGCTTGTGAGGTTATTGGTCCCTATTCTCTGTTGTATGAACCCATTTTCACCTATCTTAAGGATAATACTTTCCCTCCCAATATCTCCCATTCTGAAAAGCAAATCCTGATTCACCAGATAGCCCGTTACACCCTTTTAGGAGGTACACTTTATCTTCATGGCTACAACGGGAATCTGTTACATTGTCTGGATGCGACGGAGTCAATCCAGGAAATTAAAGAAGTACATGAAGCAGTATGCGGAGCACATACAAATAGAATGGTCTTGGCTAAGAAACTATTAAGAGTAGGTTACTATTGGCCCACCATGGAAATTGATTATTGTAATTATGTTAGAAAATGTGTGCTTTGCCAAAAGTATGGAAATTCCATCCATGCTCCGTCACAGCCATTGCAACCAATCACTACCCCATGGCCATTCTTTAAATGGGGACTCGATTTAATAGGGAAGCTTACTCTTACCTCCTCTGATGGTCATACACATATCATCACAACTACATAATACTTTACAAAATGAGTGGAGGTTGTTCCTCTAACCTATGTCACAGGAGCACAGATTTCTAAATTCATCATGAATCACATTATTTACTGATATGGTATCCCTGCAGCCATTGTCATAGATAATGGGAAGTCATTTAAGAAGAAAACTATTAAATTTATTTGCTAACAGTTCCAAATCAGATTGAAATGGTCCACGCCATATTACCCTAAGGGTAATGGACAAGTTGAGGCAACAAACAAGACTTTGGTAAGGATAATGGAGAAGATGGTTAGCAAAACCAATCAAAACTAGCACCTACAAATCCACCTAGCCCTCTGGGCCTACCAAACATCAATTCACACTCCTACGGGTGCGACGCTTTATTCCCTAGTGTTCAGGACAGAATCTATCATCCCTTTAGAGATCGAAATCCCATCCCTGTGAATTTCTCTTTGGGACTATTTGGATAAGGATGAAGATTATCGAGTGGCAAGATTGGTTGAGTTAGAGCTCCTGGATGAGAGGCGCATTCACGCTCTTAATCACCTGAAGGTATATCAACACAGAATCTCCCGCAACTATAACAAGAGAATCATCCCTCGCTAGTTTGAGGTGGGTGATTTAGTTATGAAGGAGAACTAGTTCAACACTAGAGCAGAGTGAGAAAAGAAAGGGAAGTTCACACCACACTGGTTAGGACCCTATGTCATAGTTTCCAAGTACGGCACCGGGGCATACAAACTGGCTCACTCCAATGGTGATGAGCTCTGAGAGCCAATGAACGCCATGCATCTTAAGAAGTTCTATGCTTGAACATGGCACAAAAATAAATAAAAATACAAAAACATCAAAAAAAAAATTTAGAAAAAGAAAAAGAGAAAACAGGTCATCCACTAGTGAAAACCACGCAATTGTAGCACTTTGGACTAGTCCTTGGGTGAAAACCGGTTTCCGGTGCCTCAAGAGGATTCGTTGTTCACAAGTATTATGTATTAGAAGGGTAGTTGTTTTTGGCCTGGACCTAGTTCTTCCTTCAAGTTTCCTTGTGCACACCATCTTGTCCAGCCTTGATCCGGCTTTGCCTTCTTCTATTCGTCTGTAAGGGACGTGGTCTTTCGTTATTTCCCATCTTACGCTGGGGCTAACTCAATGACTTCACCTTCTTGTCCATAATTGCGTCACTTCTGCCCTTGTATATTCCCCACCTAATGCTAGGGGCATCCATGTTTTCTTGGTTACCTACACAAAAACAATAGAAAACTATTAAAACCACAAAAACAATAGAATATTGTTTTGAGAAAACAAAAAAACAATAAAAAATTGTTTCACAAAACACAAAAACAATATAAAATTGTTTCACAAAAACCTAAACAATAGAAAATTAGTTTATGCAAACATATCTTACAAAAACATTTACTTGCATTGTCTTGTTTTCTTGCTTTGCTTGTTTCTTGTATAGTGTTTTGTGTGCTTGCTTTTGATTTGTTTATTACTTGGGTGTACTTTGTCATAGTTTATCTTTTCTTCTTAGAATAGATTCATTCTTGCTTGTGCATAATGTAGTGGGTTTCAACATGCTAGTGTGTTAATTCTTTATTTCTTTCTTAATACATTTGGTTGTGTTTTGTTACTTGTTAATAAGGCATGGTGATTCATGGTGTATTGCATTAATTCCTAGTGTTCTTTGTAGCATTTGGCTGTGTTTCTTACATGTGCTCTATTTTTTTATCATTCACATCACATCTAGCATAATCTATACATCATATATAAACAAAATGCTAAGTTTTACATCATGCATGTATGCTAAGCTAATCATCACATATCATATCATCAATGGGGGAAAGAGGGGTTGCGCATAATAAAAAATCTATCCCCCCCGCACCAATATCATCATATCATCCCATCCATATACATCAAAATATGGATAGGATAGTCACGAATGGCCCCTCTCCCGCATGCCTTTGGTACCCCCGGACTGCGTCAACACGCCTCAAACAATCATGTGCGATCACCATCTCTCTTGAGTGTCAGATCCTCACAGCAAGTTTTCTAAACTGAGCGGTTACAATGAACTGATTGCGATGTTTTTACCCCCCTTGGGGGGTATATTAACCTATTTTTCACCGATCGGATGGCCGGGACACCCATTTAGCTCACCATTTTCTCCTCTGCTCGTTGTGGAATAATTATTTTTCTCTTATTTTTCACCGTATTGGGGCATTTTTTGTCCAATACCCCTTTCTTCTCCCCCGGACAATTTTATTGCTCCATGGTGATTTTTATTCTTCTTCACACTCTCGTAAATATTTTTTTTCAAATAATTTTTTTTCAAATAATTTTTCCACTAAACAAGGACATTATTTGTCGTTTGTTTCTCCTTTCTTCCACCTAGGGCACTTTCTGTTTCCCCTAGGCCCTTATTTTTCTTCTTCTCCTTTCTTCTATTGTTTATCATGGTTCAGAAAGCCAAAACAATACAAACATTTACTATATAAAAAAATCCAAAAACAAGGCAAAATTTTTCAAAAAATTCCTAAAAAGTAAAACACCCTACAAAATGGTAACTTGCTTCTTACTACTAAAACTTGTATCTTGCACATGGTATCTTCCCCATATCCTGTTGGTTTGTCTCACATCTTCCCTGATTAATACGACTCACGGATCATCGAATTCACAACCATTCACAAAAGCTAGCTGCTTGCTTCGTCTGTACTCTGGGGCACTTTTGGTTGCCTGGTGTTGTTTCGTTGCGCACAAACACTTTTCATGGACCCCGTGTCCATTTTCATTTCCCCTTGCATGTATCCTTGCTTGGGGCATCATTTTTTAACCCTTGTCATCAATCATGAACTTGTGGATCTCTCCAGCACTGATAACAAAACATTTATACAACTGTCTTGACCATTGTTGGGTTGGATATGTGCGTTCGTACTTGTTTTCCCTGTTAGATGAGCTTGTTTCCTTCTCATATTGCATTGCATTTTTATATGTTGTGTGGAGTTGGTATTTTCAACAATGGAAAATTGTTCGTATTATGGCTTTTCATGTCATTCTACCTTTGTCGTATGCTTATATTTTTAATAAGGACTGATGATGTAGTTCCTATGGCAATATGATGACATCTAAATTGTTTCAAACAAATATGCGGCTAGAGGCTAAGCTATTCTCCCCCCTCGTCAATATTTCTTCTACACCACTTCCCTTTCACCCCTAATTCTCCCTCTCATCGAGGCATCTTGCCTCATCCCCCTTCTTCTGCCTATATCTCACATTTTTCGATCGTTGATCGGCTTCTTCCATCACCCCATAGACACTCGAGGAGGCATTTCTCCCTCCTACTAATTTTTCTTCTATCCCTTCAAAATCTCTTATGTCTACTATCTTTGAAGTGGCATCACTTACGCCACCCCAAAGAGGGGAAAATGTAGACACGTATAATTACGCCAAAGCAATTTAAATACTTAAATTGCGCTAATTATCCCCTTTCTCGCAAATCAATGACATATCATCAAAAGCACTCATTTTCCCTCATATCATCATTAATTAATTACACTAAGCTAATTAATTAAGTTTTTAATCCAACAAATACCGTAATTAACGACCTTCTGTTAATAAATCACCCCTTCTACCTAGACTAATTAATTATTATTAATTAATTAGCTTTCCCTTCCATTTAACCAATAAATCAATATTTAATTGATTTAATCCCCTTATAATAGCCTAATTCATACTAATATTCCTCTAAATATCTTCTATAAGCTTACATCTACCTATTAGTTAATCACCTTTGATTAATTAAAACACCCTAACTCCCATGACTTGCTAAGCATAAGTTAAACCATTCTAAAGTAAGGTTACCTTTAATAAAGCAACCTTATCCATTCCTAATCATGTTTTACCTTTATCCCACATTCATGAGAATGTGTTGAATCTTTTATCCTTTGGTCTATATAAAGAGCCCTCCACCTACCTTTTTACTTACACCTAAAATTTCTTAAGAGAGCAAATGCAAAGCATATAGCAAAGAGGCTAGAGCTTGCCTTTTGGTTTCTTGAGAGGTCACCATTGTTAAGAGCTAAGCTTCCTATTCTTGCATTCTTTAAGGATCAAACAAGGAATTGTTGATTGCCATTGGAGATAAATAGGTCCATGCATTTTTTTGGTAATATAGGAGAGTAGAGATGTTAAAATAGCATGCATAGTTTTGATCTCATGTTTTCAAAGTTATAATGTTAGTTTAGATCTTGCTTAGTTTTCTATCTTGATGGTGTTTATGATTTGTTTTAGCTAAATTGTAGAACTATTTTAGGTAGTAGTTCTTTCTTCATTTGATTTAGCATCAAGCAAAGTAATCATGCACACACATAATATGTAAGAATAATAGCTTATCCACTTCTAGAGGGCAACCTCCAAACCATACAATAAGACTCAAGTTCTCAATATCATGTTTAACTACTCCCTACCACCACCTATATATACCATTTATATGCTATGACCAACACCAAGACTGACATATTAAACATATGAAAGCATAAATGAATAACACATGACAGGAAGAGAGATTATGTAAGCCACAAGTCGACACTACATATCCAATATAAGCTATACGACTAAGGGCGTATCAATATTTTTATATTATGATTTAAAAAGTATTACTATATTATCATTATGTTAGGGTACATATTAAATGCTCATATTATATGTTACACTTTTGTATACATGTTACCAATGTGCTTGTTGATATATGTACAAGTTTTAATGGATTTATTCATGATTATAGATTCTAAGTGACTTAAGGCGCATCTCATGTTATTCTTTGTGTCTCATTTCTTATATCTTTCTCACATAGAGGAATATTATTTTTGTGCTCATATTGATCATATCATAAGCCTATGTGGAGAAATTTATTAATAATATACATGCCTCTAATATTATATATTTTTATGTTAGAAATATTTAATTTTATTGCCTAACTCATAGACATATACTTAATCCATTTATTTTGAGATGTGTGATTTACAAGGTCATTACAAATTTCAAAAGGGAGGTGTTTGTTATAATAATTATATTAATTTAGACTTTAGAGACTCTTGTAGTGAAAGTCCAGGCATTCACAATCATAATTTCTCCTATAAAAGGGGAAACTATATCTATCTTGCTCCCATGAAGGGATGTACTCAACATAAAACACATTAGTCTTACAAAAAGGACATATGATATAATTTCAACAATGCTTTTAGACATACTCATACTTTTGTTTAAATTTATTTTACTTTCTAAAAATTATACTTGGAAATGTATGTAAGATTAGGCATATATTTGGAGTCATTTGACTTCACTTGAATTCACATGAGACATCATGCCAATAGTTTTAGTTAAATAAAATGCATTATATTCAGTTATTTACTATGTATATCTCAATTTATTATTGTTTTTTTATACTTACCCATGTGTAATTTTTCTTGTACCTACGTTGAAGACACTTGAAGTGGTCCCTTAACATCATTACTTCTATAGAGTGTTTAAGCTTTTTTCAATTGTTGCTTTAAGATATGTCTTTATTTTCTTAATTTATTGCATACACCCTCCAGTTATCATTTCACAAATTTTACTTTTCCCCCTATTTTGGATCTCCTATGTCTAGAAGGAGGACTTCACAATCCTATCATGCTAGGAATGTAGGGTGCATAGTTATGGAGCTTTGGGAAGGTAGAGTGCATGATTGTGGTGGATTTTCATTATGACCTCTCCTTATTTTCTTCATGTGACCCTTATCCTATATTTTAATTTTTTTGACCATTGGATGTTGATTTGTGCACTAATATGGTCATGATTTGTATTTTAACAATCTATAAATAGACAAGTTCCCTTGTATATGTATGAGTTAGAGGAAAAATCTAAAAAATCCAAGTGTTCAAGAAGTTTTGAAGTGAAAGGTAGAGAAGGATATTATTGAGTATTTATGAAAGAATTTATAGTATCAAGAAATCACATTGCAGTATCATTAGACATTGAAATTCATACTAGACACACATTTTATTTGCATAGATTTACTTGGCTCAACAATTAAATTATATTAATTGATATGTTTTTTTAATATTTATTATGTTGAGTGGTCTAAAAATTCAAAATAGTACCGTTATTTCCTAGTGTAACACAAATCACCTCATGATACAACAATTAAGGTTAGAAGAAAGACTCATTTCCTAATGATTCAAGAAAAGTTTGAAAAAATAGAATGAGGTTTCTGAAAGCAAGAAACAAATGAATTTAGTCATAAAACAAAATATAAATTTTTAGCATTTGACCAAAACATAACTTTATTGTCTTTGTAGACACCAATTTTTGGTATCCGTCTCGCGTCCACTTCCCTTCATCATAATTCATCACATACATACCTATCTTCACATTCAAATCCCCCTTTCCCTCCTAAATTTCATTTATCCCTCTAATTGTTATTTTTCTACATTAATACCATCCTAATCATATAATTAATTTGTCTTCCCTAGACATCCCTAATCACCCTTAAAAATCCATAAACCTATTTCATCAACCCTATTTACCATTCCTAGGTTCCCATCTACCCCCATTTAATGTTTTCTTATCCCCCAACTACCATTTATCCTCCCTCGACACCCCTAACCCACATTAACCCCCCAAAACCCTAATTTCACCTCATAGGGGATCATTGTCTCGAGCTAATAAATCCTCCACCATCTAAATTGATAGACATCCACAGTCACTGGTGACCCATTTGGGTCACTGTCAACCCTAAAAATACACCCATAACACACCTCTCTTGAGGATGTAATTTTTGAGACTTCGAGCTTTCTTGAAATTTTGGTTTTATTTATGACTCTTCTTTGCAACTGACATCACCACCTTGGAGCTACTTTAGAGATATTTTACATCACCTTTAAAGATTTGAAGTTCTCTTGTTACTTGGTATCACACCTTTACTTGCTTGGAGTCTCCATTTCCATCCTATCACCATTACACATCATCCTTGCAATTTTATCATCCATCTCATAGCTCTACCCTTGCATCATTTGTCATCAATCTTCCCCTACATTTTATATTTCCCCCATTTTCATTCCTCAAACCCTAGATCCCTTCCCAGTTGTCATCGACTCAGCCTAATTACCGTTGAACCAATTCACATTTTTCTTATTATATGTTACCTATCCTTCCATCTCTCTATTTTCTAATCACTTTAGATCCCAAACCCTTCGATCTTACCATTCTACATACCTACTTCCTCAGATTTCATCTCTATCATACCTAGTTATCATCAATCCCCCCAAGTCTTCGTCGACCATATCTCAATCTATCTTATTTTTAGTTATCAGTTTCATCTGTAACATGTCTTGTTGCTAACTGAATGCCCAGATTCATCTATCTCTCTTATCTACTTGTTCAAAGGTCCAGACCTGGTCTTTCAGTCCCAATCATCGTCGATTCAGCCAGGTCATTGTTGACTAGATCAATAGTTATCATCTTCATCATCAAATCTAAAACTTTTCTTGCATCCTTTCTATTTTGATAAGATCTGGACCACTTACAGTATCTCAACATCATATCAGTCCCAGATCAACTCCATATCACCTTTCTAGATATTCCAATCATTGTCAACTGTGCGTAGTATTCTTAGGTCACCATAAACCTAATCATGTTTGGTTCAATTTTCATGAATTTATGTCATCAGATCTATTCTTTATCTTTTTTAGCATATCCCAGATTTTCTATTTCAAGTCCATATCTTGTTGCATTACATCGCTTGTCCATCATCCTTTTATATATATTTTATCAAAAAGTAGGTTCACATCCATCCAAGGAAGTTTTCACTTCTTGGGACTGGATTTTTTGGGAAACCCACCCCCATATCTACTAATCATTTCTTTGTTGAGTTTCTTTTTTTTGTACAAGTAAGCAAGCTCACTATGAGGAGGATGTTGTTACCCAAATTAATTCTCCCTCAGAAGCTGAGTAACATCACAGGTTTCGAAGGAAGCTTAGACACAAGCAGAGCATGTAGTGTGTTGTTTTGTAGCCCGGGATGAAATTCAGCTTGCTCTTTGTCACTCAGATGTGGAGAAATGGGTAACACCCTCAAGAGGATTTGATCTATCCGCACTACTTTATGGTTGTTCCTTTCAACCGAGGTGAGAGGACCCTTTTTGTAGCCTGTTGTTTATGGAAGAGATGGAGATATCTATAGTACCCACATTTTACACACACAATGAAAATAGTAAAATACCAAGATAATTTTTTTTTAAACTTACATTTCTCACTACACACAACACAGCAAGGACTCTAAGAATAGAAACTAGAGTCACATACGATAATTACATAAGTCATCAACTCACATTGCATAGGTGGACCAGTGTAACTAGTTCGTGAAGAACCCATGCATCATGTACCCTGCTGGAAGAATAAACCATGAGAATCTATCTCATTCTTTCATTTGGTAAAACACTGACACAACCACAAAGTCCCGAGAGGTGCTCTTGCCCAAAAAAATGTGACTAGGGAAAATAATATGTAGAAAAAAGGTCAGAAATGGCTTCCTCACTGCTGGGCGACTTCAACCTGGAGAACGATGCAGGTCTGGTTCAAAGCTCTCCTTCCCATGGCAGTGGCTTCTCTCCTCCAAACAAATCTAAAGGATGAAAAAAATAACCAATAGAGCCCAAGCCCCCTTTGCCCCAAATTCACGGGCTTTTTAATTTTAATTCTTTTATTTTATTTATTTATTTGTTTGTGTTAACTAAAAAACATAAAAACCCTAAAACGAAGTAAATAAAATTAAAAAGTTAGCTTAAAGGTAATCCATAACAATAGCGATAAAATTTTGACACAAAAAAAATGATCGTAAATCGACAATATAAATTATAATATTATTATAAACATTATTTTTTAAAATGATTTTACGACTAAAAATAATAATAATAATTATTAATCATATTAATGGCGACGATTGTACATGACGCTACAAGGTCCATAGTTTGGGGTGACGACAACGACCTAAAAAGGAAAAAAGGAGAGGGAGGGTGCAAAATCTTCACTGCGACAAGGAAAAAATTGACAACGGTCAATGAGAGCACGCACACAACCCTCCCGTGCTTAGCAACAGGGTCGTCATGTCAAGATCTGGGGAAATATCGAACGTGGAATTACATTCTCCTCCCCTTAAGAAATCCTCCTCCTCGATGCGACATACAATGAAGGAGGAGAAATGGTAAGCAACAAGGAACAATTATGGGTGAAGGTACACTCTAAGGTTAAGATTTCAGACATAAAATCACGGTCACGGGGTGGCCCTAGGAACATCAGGTAGAAATTTTAACTTTCAAGGTTCTGTGAAGATTGGTAGTTCCATTTTACCTTATTACTTAGTTAGCATTTTCTTTTACAATATTTCTTATCTCAAGATTATAATATTCATTGTTTAGAATTTTTCAGTTGTCTTAAGTTCATGGTTTCCCAGCAATAACTATCATCAAGATGTCACACAAAACTTAACACAACACAAACAACCCACGAGACATCTTGCTACCTACTTTCATGACTGTATCATAACACAAGGTCTTTTAATTCCTCCATGGAATGACAACAAGTAGACCACATAGCCAATAATTTCTGACAATTATGTCCTAGACATAGATCCAGTACACACATGTGACTGACAAACAGGATCAACACGCTAATACATATACAACAAGTATCACATGACTCAAAAAAATCCATAACTGTTAGTGACATATTTCTAATACAATATCCAATAGTCAATGCCAATGAAAATGTCAATCCTCAACCATAACAATGCCTAATGAGACTCAAAAGAGTACACATAACTCATTATACCAACTCCACCCAGAACATGACATCACAAAACAATCCCTAGATATCACCAAAAGCACAAAATAAAACTCCATATACCTTCCCAAAGCATCACCAAATAACCTCCATATACCTCTCATAGAGAAAGAATCATAGTGTCAAAACCAAGTCAGGTCACTCAAGCATAGAGCCCCATCAAGAATAAGAGGTCATTCAACCATAGAGTGCCATAAAGAATAACAGTTCACTCAACCATAGAGGCCCATCTCCTTTCTCTTTTTAATGAGGTCGGGTCACCCTATGGCCCTGGGCACATAAAGCCCCGTCACCCCCAACCCAAGTGATGTAATAACTCATGGTTCAACAACCCTCTAGTTATCTGTAACTCCTTAGGTCATACCCCCATACAATGAAGCGGGCCCATAGGTTTAACCATTCCATGGTTAATCCCATGACACTATTCCAACACATTACGACATTAGAAATAGCATAACAATCCATCCAAATGCCAAGTGGCAAAATCAAAAGCCTTGGGTAAGGCTATAAAATTTTAAACGTGAAAAGAAAGTTTAAATATAAGAAAAACAAATGGCTGATTAGCCATGGTTAGTGCAACATTTGAATGTTAATGCAACAACTGAATAAATTACCAAAATATAAGAACATGTCAATCAGGAAAATGGCTGGTTCTAACAATAAAAGAGATAATGATTAATTTATGAATAAAATATGTATTGGAAAAATAACACATTACAATCACTATGTGGCCTCATACCGCCACCAAAAGGGGTGCTCATCGAGTTGCTGGCACTCAGACATTGAGCCTCAGCTCATAAAAATATACATGTAACCAGAAATGAGTATATCAAATAATGTAACTGACATCATCTCTGTCTAAATCATTCCTACATACTCCCACAAGGATCAACATAGTCAAATAACATAGGATTATTCAATGAACAATCCAATAGGAAAGAGCAGGGGACACTAGTTGCATAAGTTGAGCCTAAGGTGGTGCGCACCCACAATATACTGAGCAAGCTCAAAGTATACTAAACAGATAAAAGTGGTTTTCAGTCTATATAAGACTCCACTTTCTCACTCGTACTCAGCTCAAGATTATGAAAACTTGGTCCATGTCTCCTCTCTCCTCACATACACTCTTGACAATTTTCTCCCCTTAGGATTGTCTAGTGTAAGGTTCACAACAAACACATAACTACATCACTATCACAATGATGATTCACACAATTTAACCCTAGCGTCTAACGCATGGTATTTATATACAGGGTATAACACAATATAAGATTTCAGGATACTTAGAGGTGTCCCATAGATATGTTAGGATGGGCTACTTGGAGGTTTCCCATTAAAAAAAGATAAATGGATACTAGGACATGGCCCTATGATAGATAATGGGTTACTTGGAGGTATCCCATACATAGAGGATGAAGGCCTACTAAGACGTGGCTCAAGAATTGAGGAGAATGGACTACCAGGAGGTGATCCATGGATAAAATATGATAAGATACTAGGATGTGGCCCAATGATAAATGATAATGGGATACTTAGAGGCAATGCATAAATAAAAAGATGAATGGATACTAGGATATCTCCCACATAAAGAATAAGATCAAGGGCTACGTGGAGGTGACCCAATAAGAGATGGGTATTAAGGAGGTGTGATAGATAAAGAATGGTTGGGTGATGATAAAATAGCAAGGGAATTAAGGATATACCCTGTAATTTCACCATCAATAGTGGTAAATAAGAAGGTGGAATAACTGAGAGAAAAATGCACCACATGATGCTTCCACAGGATCTTTCTCTATTTTACAATAAAGGAATCAACCTCTTCCCCACAATATCACGAACACATCTGAGATCAAAAGATCCACCACCATCATTCATAATATTTTTCCATCAGGAATGTCTCCAATCTAATCCCATAAATTCGAGAACATTATCTCTTATTTATTCTAAAAAAAATCTGAAGTGCCCCAAATTTTACACACATAATTATAACAGTAAAATACCAGGATATTTCTTTTTGGACTTACATTGCTCACTACACACAACACAGCATGGGCTTCTAGTATAGAAACTCAACTCGCATACGACAATCACATAAGCTATCGACTCACATAGACACATTGAAAACTACATAGGCATGTTAATGCCACACTTTTCTCAATGAAGCGAATACTAGCAATGCCCACAACTACAGAAAGAAGACTCAAGGATATGGCAAAACCATAACACCTCTTTTCTTTAATTGTATTTTAGTTTACTGATTAACATTCTAAGAACATTATTGTACAAAGATAAATTTCCTTGTTTGTCCACCTACATAAACTTAAAGTGCATACCACAGGTTAATTTACAGTTCGACCCATTTTAAGTTGGCTATCTTATTCTTTACAAAAGTTTCTATAACTTGCATACTTATATGGCTTGGTTCAAATTCGTACAAACTACTTAAGTATCTTGTTCTTATGTGAAGAATATTCTTCTCGAATCATATATTTAAAGTCTACCCTATTATTCTTACAACCCATGTGGATGTGACTTGGTGTCCATATAGTGATATTAGGTTTTAATGGAGATTTAGATGCGATAGATAGCTTATTACCAAAAACATATTATTTGATAATGGTAAGGTTATTTCCTTACCATATTTATTCTAATTCAACAACTTAATGAACTTCCCTTTTTGTTTTTTTATATCTATTTTGTATTCTCGTAGTTTGATCTCATCAAGAAGCAATACATATTCTTTAAAACACATAAAGATATTTAAATGAGTTATAAGGTCTTCAAGAGTGGCATTATTCCGAAGCTCCACTCTCGTTTTTACTCTTATGAGCTTTATTTTCTACGTCAAATTATGGGCTTAATTGTTAGGATTGTCTTGAGAAGGAGTTACAAACTGTTTGTCTAACCTCTTGAAAAAAAAAAGAAGATAAGGAGACTTGAAGCTACACAAAATCACCCTAAGCGAACATCCAAAACAATCGAGGTTTAGATGAATTCCCAAACTTCACCTAAGGGTCCACCCCTCAACTATATATGAGTTTTAGGTGAGAAGGAAAAATTTATGCTAAACCACCTTCCAGAAGGGACCAAGGTGTTAGGCTAATAGGAATCAAGGCAGCACTTTTAGCTAGTGGGGAGTCCAAGGGGGCTCAGTAACAAGAGTTTGAGACCAAGGAACATACTTTAGTCACTGACCTCCATTTACTGTTGTTTGGGTTCTAGCAGGGATTTTACTCGATGAGGAAATTTACTTTCAAATCTATCTTCGGCAAACAAGGTAATTCACTAGGATACAAAGGAGGAGATAACCCTTCTTACTCCAAGTGAATTTTGACTATGTCACTACTAACAAGATAGGTTTATTACAATGTTACTAAACATAATGTCTAAGATGATAGACCCATTCTTGAGCTCTTGATTTTCCTAAGATTAGGACGTTCCATCGAGTGTAAAGATTAAGTTCATCCTACGGTTTTCAATGTATTCTATGGTAAGGGGTATCACACATGAAAGCAAGTGATGCTCTGAAAATGAACAAGGGTAGAATGTTTCAATTAAAAACTCTTTATCACATTTACCAAGTATGAATGCACAAGATGAATCATTAATCATTTATGGAACACTAAACATGCACTACAAGATATTACTTCAAATTCATCTACCTTATATATACACATCATCCACCTTGTAACCAGGTGTACTCTGAATCAAAATTGAAACCTATAATTAAATATACATTAACTAGATGTCCCTAGAAACCAACATCTCAAACAAATCAGTAAATTATCAAATATAATCCTCCTATAACATGAGACTTTATTAAACATTTATTCATTTAACAATGAACTATATAAATTTCAAAAATAAATAAAAGAATTACACATCATCTTTTTGTCGTCATTATTTCATCTTACAAAAACCACATGAGCATGATATCAGTGATAATTCATTTGCATGGCATCCACCCTAACCTAACATAAGTATCATTTTTTCAGTTTCCCAGTTACATATGACAATATTTTCAAATTTGTAATTGAAATAAACAAGGGTCTAGAGACATGTATTCGTTACATTTCTTTTTTTCTTCATTTTTGTAACTTAGGTGAGAGAAAGAGAAGGGAAAGAGAGGAGAAAAACACCATTTTTTTCAAAAGTGCTAATGCACACAACAAAAAGTTACACTATAGAGTTTTAAATAGTTATTTGTATGTGTTAAGAGTTTACAGGGTGGTTTGGCAACCCTACAAGGGTCCCGCAACTTTCTACTTTAACATTTTCTCACTAGCTACAAAACGTGCACAAATCAGGTTTGAAGGCTAAGAAACCACTTCCAAAAGTTATCTTCTGATGAGAACACAAACCATGATTAAATTTCTACGTGTCTACTTATATACCAAGAGTTCATAGCAATTGACAGAATTTAGAAACGGTTAATGGTTTACGTTTGGCAACTAGTTTTTCGGAGCCACTGGTCGTAGTTGGCCCAGTATAAATGAACAAAAGTTTGCTCGAGGGCTCATAAAACCACGTCCAAAATTGACGTTTGATGGATGAAAACGCAACGAGAAAAATTCCTACAAATTTCCCTATATAAGGAGAATTCAACAGAGTCAAAGAAACTCAGAACTGGAAAATAGTCTTCGAACGACGACAAATTTCTGAAGCCACCAATCCTAATTGGTCTAGATTGACCTTGTCAAACTGCGACCAGAGGCCAACAAAATGCAATTGTCAAACTATCCAGATTTTTTTTCCCTAAACCGAAAGTTCCATGCAGTTGTCTAGTAAAAACAATAGAGGTTTGTGAATATGGGTAATAATTTCTCTAACCAGGTTTTAAATGACGGTTCAAAACGAAAACCAACTTTCTAGATTTAACAGCTTTCTACTGATGTAAACTAATGTAACAGGGCTCCTATGAGAGCGTAAAAAAGATCACATATGTTCCTTCAGGGTCAATCCAAAGGTCAAGGTGACTCCTCACATACCAAGGTACACAAATGAAGCTTAAAATCTCATTTTAAGAGTTACAAAGGGTACTTAATGAGTCTCCGAAAAATGTAAAAAATAACTATTTAAACAGGGAGAAGGTCAACATTATTACTGGGAAGTCAATCTCATCTTATCGATAAAAAGAAATATTGTAGTGATCTATTTGGGTAGGAGTTTTTCTAAATCACCTCAGAATGAGGGTTGAAGTTCATGGTTTAATACAAAAGCATTATTTTGATTTTTTTTATGAGTTATGGTACGACAATTTATTGTTTTGCAACAAGTTAAAATAAAAAATTAAAAGTATTATAATCCTAATATTTTAAAAGTTATATTAAGTTGCAAACGAAAAACTAAAGTAAGAGAGTTATGAGAGATAAGGGGAGATGAACCATGCCTGGAGGAACGAAGTCGATCAAATCCGCAGGATTCAGTTCAACATCTCACTTAAGCATTTTGTCAAATAGTTCACGAGCATCCACAACTCCACCATTTTGCATACATGTCTATCATAAAATTTGTAACTACAGATTTGAAACCATTCCTCTACTCTATATACTTTGAAGGATGTCCATAATGTGTTCCATAACTCGCATCTGGCACAGGATGGGAGATGCTAGCAAAGGTTATGGAAACTGACTTTAGATCTGCCAATTACAGTTTCTCAGAATTTTCTAAAGCCTTTTTAACAGACCCATTTGTGTACATCCTACAGTCTATGTTTTCCCATAAGACCATGTTTTTCTGAAAGACATTCATTCGGAACATTTAGACGCCATGCATATTTGCACATATTCTGCCATCAGTGCAATCATTCACGCCACGTTTCAAGCATTTAGTAGAATAGAGCATATGCTAAGTGCATGATTCCACATGTTGTAGGCAGGTCTGTCAGGGCACTTACAACTACAAAAAAATAGTACAAATCCCCATTTTGGCACTGGTTGGGGGAATAAAAATTGGAAAAAAAAACATTCGTATTTCTCTGATGCCTAGATGGACTTCCATATATGATTTTGCACTATTTTTTATTTTGGAACAGGTAGGGTGAGTGCAGGAAGAAGAAGACAATCAGGCTAAGGATCCATTCATTGTATAGGTGGACCAGTGTGATTGGTTCATGAGGAACCCATACATCACGTACCCTACTAGAAGAATAAACCATGAGAATCCATCTCATTCTTTCATTTGGTCAAACACTGACACAACCAAAAAGTCCCGAGAGGTGCTCTTTTCCAAAAAACTGTGACTGGGGAAAATAAAACACATAAAAAAAGGTCAGAAATGGCTTCCTCACTGCTAGGCGCCTTCAACCTAGAGAACGGTGCAGGTCTGGTTCGAAGCTCTACTTCCCATGGCGGTGACTGCTCTCCTCCAAACAAAACTAAAGGATGAAAAAATTAACCAATGGAGCCCGAGCCCCCTTTTCCCTAAACCGCCCCAAATTCACGGGATTTTTAAATTATAATTATTTAATTTTATTTATTTTTGGTTTGTTTTAACTAAAAAAACATAAAAACCCTAAAACGAAGTAAATAAAATAAAAAAATAGCTTAAAGGTAATCCATAACAATAGCAATAAAATTTTGACACAAAAAACAAATGATCATAAATCGACAATATAAATTATAATATTATTATAAACATTATTTTTTAAATGATTTTATGGCTAAAAATAATAATTATAATTATTAATCATATTAATGGCGACAACCAGGCAATCTTGAAGAAGCAAGAACAAGATTTTCCTTTAACAGGATAATCATACATGACGCTACAAGGTCCACAGTTTGGGGTGATGACAATGACCCGAAAAGGCAAGAAGGAGAGGGAGGGTGCAAAATCTTCACTGCGACAAGGACAAAGTCAACAATAGTCAACGAGAGCATGCACACAACCCTCACATGCTTAGCAACAAGGTCATCATGTCAAGAACTGGGGAAACATCAAACGGGGCATTACAATATCCTTCCTTACAAAGTTATTAGGAAGACCTTGAAGAAAATATGACCAATGCAACAAAACCTAACTCTCACGAGTTGTCACTCTAAATAATGGAGAAATTTTCTAAGCAAGGTTTAGGCCACTAAAGACAACGAAAAACTTGATTGTATATACATGTTTTGGTAGTAAAAATTATGTATTTGTATACACACCATGACAAATAGAGGTAGTATGTGTATGATTGGTTGTTTTTTAAAAGAACTTTTCGATGGGAGGTGAGGTAGAGATGAACTTGATTAACCAGATCCTTGAGAATTTTTTTAGAAACTGGGGATCTTGAACAACAGAATACTTTGAGATATCTAGGATGTTCCGTATAACCAAGACTATGTGCTTCAATGAAGGCCGAAATCATCACTTTTCACACAAAATTCAAGGATCCAAAATGAAGGCTTAAATTGGAAAACTTAACTAAACATTATCAACCTTTATTTCATCACACGTAAAATACCCTCAAAGGCTAATAAACAATATTATAGTCATGCTAGGAGACACAATGATTTTAAATTATGTTTATTTTACTATCAAATGAAAACTCTTTTGATAAATGAAATTGCATATGCCACCAAACTATCACAAGGATAATATCTTGTGTGATTCAAAAATACTTTCAATGTAATATTGCAACGAGAACAAGAAAACTACTTGTAGACTTTCAGAAATGAATCAAACAAAAATTTTTTCCCAAAAATAACATAGATTAACTCAAGATTGATCATATCAATCAGTAAGGGAAAGTTTCTAGAACAATCTCAGAGTTTGTCAATGGCTTGTACACTCACAACCACCTTGACGCGAACACATTTAAAACAAATGAGATAAATAGGTTTCTTCATATGGTTTCTCAGAAGGATGGGTTCTATCATGATTTTCTCTTAAAAAAATTACTCCCGACCTCTAACACTCCAACCATTTTCATGACAAATTCATGTAATTTATAATAATTTATTTACAACAGAGTTTTACCCCAAAACCAGAGACATTCACAGCACCATTGCATGTTAAGACTCTTAAAATTAGATTTGCTGAAAAAAAATGTCAGGTTTGCAGAGGGTAAATCTCTCCAAATATTTCCAGCATTCAATTCTTCACCTAGTAATTCGTTCTTCATCTTGCATGCGCCAACAAATTCCTCCTCCAATATGGTCAAATCTACTTCTTTGCATGCCAAGGGAGAGAAAAACTGGAAAAATCAAATCGAAGCCAATATTTAGATCACATCTTCATGAAAAAAGACATCTTCATATTTTTTCCACCTAACCAAGATACCAAAACTAATGTTCCTCTTCATTTTACATGTTGGATACTCCAAGAAATGATAAAAAAAAATTGTAAAAAATCACATCCCAAGGATATTTGGAGTAAAAATGGCAGAAAATAAGATAAATATGCACAGTTGCTAGTTGATCTCTCTTTTTAATCTTGACCATCCACATGGGAGATCCAAATTAAAATGGGTTTAAGAGGTTCCCTTTTACCTTTTATACCTTTTGGAAAAAATGAAAAATTTCTCAATTTTCTCTGCCCCTCCATCTTTGAAAAGTGGGCTTGACACATGTCCCAATGTGGGTCCCAATGGAATCGTGGCTCAATTCTACTATTTCACCTCTTTTTTTAGAAAAGGGAAAATTTTCCAATTTTTCCCAGTAGCTCTGCCCTTCCACTTTTAGTCTCTGATGTGGGTCCCAGTGGAACCACGCTTTCTTTTACACTTTTTAACTCCTTTCTCCCAAAAGGAAAATTTTCCAAATTTTCCCTAAGAGTCTGCACTTCCGCCGTTGACTGGAGCAAAATTTTGAGTTTTCTTTATTAGGCCTGCGTAGGTCATTTTGATAGATTTCAATCTTTTGAATAACAAGGGGCAAAAAATCCAAGTTTCCCCCGATGGTCCGCCTCCCTACCTATTGACTTTTCAAACTGCCACGCGTCTCAATGGTGCATCTTGAGATGGTCCCCAATAGTAGAGACCCTAAATGAGTGTGGGCTCACCACATGTCTCAGGCCATTTAGGAAGTTGCTGAAAACTCTAAGGAAAGAAGACCTGTCGGAGACCTCCACGTATTGTTATGGTGCAACTTCAAGAACCTTATAAGGCTTCAAATTTTTTTGGCGGGGGCGCGATTCCATTTTAGAATCTTTAATTTATTTTTCCAAAAGGGAAAAAATATTCCAACTTGCTTCTAAAGGCCCACATCTCCACTTTTAACTTCGCAATGTGTCCTTCTACGGGGTCAAAGTAATACTTTTTCTCTATCGCTTAGATTTTTGTTGAATAGCCAAATAGAGCCTTGTAGGGCTACGGGGTGAATTCAATTTTTTTTGCCAAAGTATCAAAAAAGAAAAAGTTCATAAAACAACCCATGTCACTCCCCATCCAATTATAAGAATCTACGTGAGTACCAAAATAACCAATCAGAATTGAGTGGATCTATGGGACCAAATTTTTCTTTTTGTGAAAAAAGTAAAAATTTAAAAGTTAAAATATTTTCCCAGCCATCCCCTGACTAACCAAAAGAATCCACGTGACCACTGATTGCTGAGGAATAATTTCGAAAGGAAAAAAATGCCCCACCAGACTATCAAAAACACAGAAATTCACCATTCATGCCCAGAAATCATTTTTTTTCTAAGGATGAAATTTTTTGAAACAAAACCAAGTGAATCATGGTTCCAAGAATCTTTAGAACATGAATTTGTATTGTCAATGGCATAAAAATATAAATTGATCATTCTCAAGATTCAATGGTCAGTCGGCAAAAATAGGAAAAAATGGCAGAACCCATGGATTTTGAAGAAATTAGGGCACAAATAGGGAAAAACTCAGAGACTTCCTTCAAAGAAGGGCATGCCAATGGATTATCTGCAAACAATTCAAGGCATTCAAATAGAGGTCAAAGCTTTAGAACATCCACATCGAGAGATAAAACATTTCCATGACATGCAGATTAGAGGAAAATCAGGGGCAAATGGTGCGATATCGAAGATAAGCACTAACATCGACTCTCGACTCGGGGATGGGTACTCCCTACGAATGCCACAAGAACAACTAGGAGACGAAGTGCCAAGAATAGACCATTAGGAAATGGATTCTAAGAATAAGCTAGCATAGCAGAATAACCACAACCATCCTCCAAAAACTGAACTGATAAACCAACAAAACCAAATCACCGAGGACCAGAATGAGTAAAAACTACAAAAGACATAAAGCAACCAACAAGTTATACACTATAAAAGTGATGCTTTCCTTGATTTTGGGGAATCAATCCTGAAAATGCTTCAAGGGCCTACCATTAACATGTAACTCAAGAAATTCAGCATCCAAATCTTTAAAAAAGAAGGTATTCTCACCAATCCGAATGTCAATGGAGTAAGGGCTCCCATCTATAGTGTATAAAATTTACCATGCTTGCCCTTGTCTTCATGTTTGCTATCCCACAATAGCACAAGATATCTAATGTTGAAAGCTCTAGGAGTGACGTTATTGTGAAATAAATTATTCAATTTTTCTCTGAACTTTACATGCCTTTAGTGATATGCTATCCTTTCTTCATCAAGTTCAACAATCTAGTTAATACGAGCCTCATATGGACTAACTTCTTGATATTCCAGTTGTTGAATGAACTGATATGAGGATAGTTACATATGCAAGAGTAGAAGAGCTTGAGTTCCATACACTAATTCAAATGGAATTATTCCAGTTGCTCTTTTAATAGTAATTCTGTCAGCCTAAACAGTGAACTTTAGTCTATTCACCCCATTTTCTTTTGTTCAGTTCCAAGGTTCTTCTAATAATATTCAACAAATTTTTATTACTTGGACTCAACTTTTCCATTTCCTTAGGGGATTTTAATTAGAAGTATATGTCAAAATTGATCCCGTATTCTTTGCACATTTCCACCAAAGGTTTAGCTCTAAAGATCATGGCATTGTCAGCAACAATTTTAACTGGCACTCTAAACCAACAGATGATATGGTTCAACATAAAATCCATGACAAATTGGTGTGTTGATCTTTTGGTGGGGATTGCCTGCACCCACTTGGTGAATTAATCAGTGACTACAAGAATCCACCTATGGCTAGCACTTGAAGGGTGTGAAATCTCAAGAATGAAATCCATTCCCCATTACTTTAATGTGGCTTCAATTGATACAAGGCTATAAAGGAAGGGAGCCTGAAGCTTTCAGTATTTGAGATAAGTACGTTAGCAACTCTCACATCATCTAACCAAAAGAGTTGTATCCTTAAAGAGAGTAAGCCACCAATAACCTAGCCCTCAAAATCTTGTGTGTTGCGAATCTTCTAGCAAAATACCCCCCCACAAAATCTTCCATGGAGATCAGAAATTATCTATGGGGGCTTCATCTTCAGTAATGCACCTTAAGAGAACTCCCTCAGGGTTTTTCCAAGCTAACCCATAATCAGTGATGACATATTTTTGGGAAGAAAAATTAAGGACTCTTTTTTGGTTCTTACTCAAATGCTCAGGGTAGTATAGATGTCTGAGATAAAAAATTACATCTTTGTACCACTCAGAACTCGTCAATTTTTCAAAAACATCTACCCTTCCTTCTTCCACATAATTTACCTAAATAGTTTGCAAGTTGCTCTAAGCGATAAGCTTAGCCAAGCCTAAACCTATCACCAGCTTTGTGGTTTTTATATCCATGTCATATTCTTGCAACTTGTTCACCCCATCTACTTCTTTTTCTTGAGACTTCCATCTATGATAATATGTCTTTCACTGTAGTGTGGGGAACATAAGCAAACCAATTTAGACCTTAAAATGTAAGGCCTGAAAATGTTTGTTTGATTTTACCAATGAAAATGCTTATTTCTCCATAATAGTGTATTTCTATCTCAGCCCCATGAAATGTATTACTAAAAAAGGCAATTGGCCTCTCAACCCCTTCACCATATATTCTGCAACAAGAAAGATGCAGTAGTGTTCTCTAAAGAAAATTAAAATAGTTGGAAAGGCTTCTTATAATCTGGAGCTACTAAAACATGGGCATGCTTTAATTCCTGCTTGATCCCATTCAAAGCTTGAATGGACATCCTCCTCCCATTTTATGACCTTAGTCCTTCCTTAGCATGTCAGTGATTGGAATGGTCAACTCAGACAAGTTTTGATATGAATCTCCTGATAAAGTTTATCTACCCAAAGAAGGACTGAATCCCCTTCTTGGTTCTCGGAATTGGGACCTTGCTCATGGCCTCTACCCTTTCTGGATCAATCATTACCCCTTCTTGTGACACAAGTGTGACCAAGAAATTTTTCCTCCTGTATTCCAAAATGGAACTTCTTTGAATTGAGTGAAATGCCATATTCTCTACATATTATCAGAATTTTCTCCAAGTGCTTGCAAATGATCACCTCTCTTTTTAGAGAAGACAATTACATCATCTTCGTAGACAACAATAAAATCATTGATGTACCTAGAAAAAACAACATCCATTTCTCTTTGAAAGGTTTCTCCAACATTCATTAGTCCAAAGGGCATCCTGACATATACATATGTTCCCTAAGGGGTGGTAAAGGTTTTCATAATTCTTTTTTATTCCTTTACAACAACTTAGTTATAACCAGAGAAACCATCTAGGGTAGACAGTAGCTCAGAACCGGTCACTAATTACAACATGTTTTCCATATTTGGTAAAGGATAATTATCCTTCATTGATGCTTTGTTTAGATTTCTGAAGTCCACACACATCCTGATGTCACCATTCTTCTTTTTGACAGGTACTAGGTTTGTAACCCAAGAAGAATACCTTGTAGACTGAATAATCCCTCCATCCCTCAGTTTCTTTAGTTCCTCTTGCATTTTAAGAGATAGGAGTGGATTGATTGGCCTTTGTTTATGCCTGAATGGTTTTGCATTGGATTCCAAGGGAATCTCATGTTGAAATAGATCCTCTCTGTATGCCTTTAATTCAGAATAAGTCCAAGCCATGCAATCTTGATATTTTTTTAGCAATTGGACATAAGACTATTTTTCCTCCTTACTGAGATTACTTCCCAACCAAATCTTCCTTGGTTTCTCCTTTTTGCCAAGGTCATGCTCCTCAATATCCCTTGAGGCTTCTATGCATATGTTAATAATGCGATCAACATTATAAAAGTTGGATTGAAGTGAAACCAGCCCTCTAGGAATGGTATTAGTCTTTAGTTGGATGATGCCTTTGATAAACAAGGTTTATTTACCCTCTGCTATGCACACCATTGGCTCCCAATCAATATTTTGACCAGAAAAATCCCCTTTGTTCTATAAAAATATTCTGACCTAAGCATCATCATGAAAAACTTTCCAATGTTTAATGTTGTCAGGTACAGATGGCCGAGTTAACACCTCAACATCATATTCACAATATGGGGATACTGTACAATTATCAAAGCGAGATCCCAATACTGCAAGTTTGTCTGCCAAATCATTGAACCTCCTATCATGATGCACAATATTGAAAGAATCAAACATCTCAATGAGATCCCAAACTACATGCTTGTATTGTTTCATTCGCTAATTTTTTGTGGCATAAAGTTTTTTGACTTGATTTACAGTTAATTTTGATCTCCTTTGACAATGATGTCTTTAACACCATATTTCCAAGCAATCCTCAGACCTAACAACAATGCCTCATACTCAACAATGTTATTAGTGCACTCAAAGTTGAGTTTGAATGAAAAGACAAACTCTTCCTAGCCTGGAGAGATCAAAACAACACCAACACCATTTCCAAAGTTGGAGCAAGCTCCATCAAATAATAAAGTCCAAGGAGATCCTGCCTGTTCAAGAAACTTGCATTATTCAATCTTTTTCTCTTTTCCATTAGCAAATCCTACAAAGTTATCAGCATCAACACTTGTGTACAATACTTCATAAGATGCATTGTTGGTATCTTCAATAAGGTGCAACATCTTCTTTTCTCCATACAACCTGACAAGGATTCCTTAAATTGGGATGGTAGCATAGGACATGTCCGTTTGAACACTCCCACCAACACTTGTAGCCCATTTTCTAGATAACAACATACCCCACTTGGTTGGGCAATCAACAATAACAACATCAAGCATCAAGTTTTTACCTGGGTAAGCTGCAAACTGCACCACTAGACATTTCACACTTCCCACCACTGACACTTCTTTGCAGTCCATACCAGTACACTTCCCATATGTTGATGTTACTTTGATATCCAGCTCATTCATGACTTCTAGAGGCATAACATTGCATGATGCCCCTGAGTTAAACATATAGTTGTGTAACAATTTGTCTTTAATGATCAGAGTGGTGAAGAATGAATCCACATTTAGCTGAGACTCCACAAAGGATGACCCCAAATAAAGTTCAGGTGGTTCACCTAGTTCCTCCAACATTGGTGGTGTCTTTAACTCTTCAATGACTTGTGGAGTCTCCAGAATGTTTATATTTCTACCTAGGGTAGTCTTCTCGTCTTTCAGCCCCAAATACTCAAAAGCCCTTATTTGTGCTCAAGAATCCTAAACAACTCAACAATTGGAACTGAGATTTTGATCTGACTCAAGACTTGGGCAATACCATATGGGAAAAACTTTAGTAAGGTAGCATTGGAAGGAAGGTTGATAGACTCATTAGATGGCACAAGATTTTTGACAGCTTGGGCATGAGGAGGGGTATGAGTTTTTCTTGGGACAGCAAGGCCCTTGGCAGATGTATATTTCTTAGGAGCCTCTTTAGGAATATTTGAAAGCAATGGATTTTTTTGCTTGGCCTGAGGCCCTGTACCTTTGAAAACCCTACTTCTTGTGTTATACTCCTTCTCTTGGGCAACAACAACATTCATCAACAACTACTTCTCCTCCTCATATGGGATTCCTCCATCATACTTATTTATCATTAAAGATCTTAAATATTCAAAGTCATTATTGGGCAATTAAAAATATTGTACAGTATCTACTTCTAAAGTCTGAAAGGAAGGAAGAATAGGTACCCAGTGGATGCAATCCCAAAAATCAGCAGTAGTTCTAGCACTTATTACCTCAATTGAATTTTCCACTTGTTACAAGCTCATGGAGCAACCCATCATGCAAACATCATCATTATTATCAACATCAGCTTCTTCTTCTTCCTGTTGATCTTCCTCACATGGAGCATGGGGCATGAAACATCTGTCACACCAATCAATGACATTTATCTCCTCCACAACATCAACTCTGAGAGCCAAAGGATCAGGTACCCTTCTGTTTTCCCTGGCCTAGGACTATTTATTTCCAAATCCAACAGGTCCCTTGCCTCTGTCATCAGATCTCTGATCATTTCTATGATTATTTGTAAAACTACTTGGCCGTGTTGGCTTGTGCTACTTGTGAACTCTGCCCAATCCCTTTTTCCTATCTGGGCTATTTTATGAATATTTCCTTTGATAACCCCTGACAAAGTTTTTCACACTTCCTCCAATCAGTATCCTTACTTGTTTGAGGATTTTCCTGGGTTAATTAGTTTTACCCCTCCCTTTTTGGAGGCTTTCCAATTTCCTTGATGTTATTTTCAATTTGCAGAGCCATGGGTGAATGCCTGCCAGCAATTATAAGGGTTTTGTCCTCAAGGTAAGTAGTAAGCATCATCCTTTTTATTCATTCAAATCTGATATTTGATCAAACATGATTCGTCCATCAGCCTTAAGCTAAAAGGAAATCCACTAGTCTTGTAAAATCTTGTGTTGAAAATCATGTACTAACTCTTAGATCTTCTTAATGTTTTCAAATTCTGATAGAAGAAACCTAGGGTCAGTTCTATCACCATATTGCAATCTAAATGCATTGTTCATCTCTGTTTAAGAATCAATGGAATTATCTGGCAAAGCTTTATACCAATCCCTTGCATCCTCTCCCAAATTATGGATAAACAATTTGATATATACATCTTCATGTTTAATCTCAAAGTCTTCCATCATATTGATAAAAATATTTAAATGTTGATCACTAGTTATAGTGTTGTTTCCTTGGAACTTTGGTAATCTATTTCTTACATCCTGGGGAACTGCATTTGGATAACTAACCATCCCTGTAAAATTTATAGGAGCAAAGGTGTTTATAAAAAATGGAGGTCTGGGTGGGGGCTGGGCCATTTTGTTATGAGGAGGTGAACCTAGAGGGGAGACAAATTGATAAGGGGTAGAGGGTCTTTGAAACATAGGAGTATAACTTCAAAATGGATATTCCCCTAAGGAATTGTTTCTTCTTGGAAACCCCCTACAATTTTTGGAAAGACAAGGGCAATATGAGAAGAAACTTTTCAAATCAAATAAAGGCCTCTCCATTTTGGAAAATTTAATTCCACAAGAGCTACCTATTCCGAAACACTTGAAGGAAATCTTCAATGATAGGCTGATCCTCATTATGGATGATCCCTTCTCTTGTCTGCTGATTTCCAACCTTCTCCAAGATTTTTCTTCCTTTTGACTTGTGTTTTCCGATCTTTGAAATAATTCCAAGCAGGAATCCATAGCAAGAATATCTCTTCCTTCCAGCTTTTGGCAAAGATTAGTAACCCAATCTCCTTGACAAAGGTTTAATACCTGATCTCATTAAGAATTAGATCACAGGGAGTCGCCACTAAGGATTTCCACTATTGTGCAAATGCAACTAAAATATATCTGTCAAATGTCTGTCAAAACCAAGAAACTGTGAAATGGGGATGATCTGACTTTTCTTTACCCAGGTTTATCAATGAAAGCTAGTGCAATAGGTGTGGAAATTGAAAGAATTACACACAACACTTGCAACTTTGAAAACTTCTTACAGGCCCAAACACAAGATAATGTTTGAAAAAAAAATGTATTAGAACTTAGAGCATTTAAGAAGTGTTTACTAGGGTCTGAATATGAACTGTAACCACTATATTCCCTGGTGACGATGCCAATATGGTGTTGGTACCCAAATTGATTATGCCTTAGAAGCTAAGCAACATCACAGGTTTGGTAGGAAGCTTAGAGACAAGCAAATCATGTAGTGTGTCATTATGTAGCTAGGGATGAAATGCAGCTTGCTCTTTATCACTCAGATGTGGACAAATGGGTGGCACCCTCAAGAGGATTTGACCTATCATCACTACTTTATGGTTGTGACTTTTAACCAAGGTGAGAGGACCCTTTTTGTAGCCTACTGTTTGTGGAGGAGATGGAGATATTCTTCCTTGTGAATTTATTAGGAAGACCTTGAGAAACTATGATCAAATGGAACAAAACCTAACTCTAACGGTTTGTCACTCTAGATAATGGATATATTTTTCTAATCAAGGTTCAGGCCCTAAAGACAATAAAAACCGATTGTTTCTAACATGTTTTGTAGTAAAAATATGCCTTTGTATACACACGTGAGAAATAGGGGTAGTATGGGTATGATTGGTTGTTTTAAATGAATTTTTAGTGATGAGGTGAGGCAAAAAAAAATGAACTTGATCCCCAGATGTCTTGAGAAATTTTACAAAAAATGGAGAGCTTGAACAACAAAAATTGCTTCAGATAGCTAGGATGTTCCTTTAACCAAAATAGGCTTTAATGGAGGCCCAGATCAGATCAGCACTTTTCACAAATCTCAACGGATCCAAAAAATGAAGGCTCCAAATTTGAAAACTTAACTAAAACAGTTCAACCTCTGTTTCATAGAAGATACCGCGAAAGATAACAAACAATCTTATAGTCATGCTAGGATTCATAATGATTTTAAATTTGTTTATTTCACTATCAAATGAAAGCTCTTCTGATAAATGAAATTGAAAATGCCACCAAACTATCACAAGGATAACATCTTGTGTGATTCACAAAGATTTCAATGTAAGATTGCAACAGGAATAAGAATACTACTTGCAAAAATTTAGGAATGAAGCAAACACAAATTTTTCCCAAAAATAACACATATTAACTCAAGTTTGATTAAATTTATCAGCAGGGGAAATTTTCTAGAATAATCTCAGCGCTTGTTAATGGCTGTACAATCGCAACCACCTTGACATGATCAAATTTAACACAAAGGAGATAAACAGGTTTCTTCAGATTATTTCTCAAAAGGACAGGTTCTCTCAATATTTTCTCTTAGAAAAATTAGTCTCGACCTCTAACACTCCAACCATTTGCACGAAAACTTCATGCAATTTATAATACTTCATTTACAATAGAATTTTCTCCCAAAATCAGGGAAATTCAAAGCACCATTACATGTTGAGACTCCCAGAATTAGATTTGTGAAAAAGTTTTTAGGTGTGTAGAGGGAAAATCTTTCCAAATATTTCTAGCATTCAATTCTTCACCTGGTAAGTCATTCTTCATTTCGCGCACCAACTACTTCCTCCTCCAATCTGTCAAATCTAGTTCTTTGTGTGCTAAGGAAACAAAAACTGAAAATTAGATCGCCAATGGTCAGATCACGTCTTGATGGAAAAATACATCTTCATATTTTTCCCACCCAACCAGGATACCAAATTAATTTTCCTCTTCATTTTACGTGTAGGAGACTCCAAGAAATGATAAAAAAACCATAAAAATTTACATCCCCAGAAGCTTTGGAGCAAAAATGGTGGAAAATCAGATACAGATGCACAGCTGCCGTTGACTCCTTGATATATGGACTGTCCACGTGGGAAATCCAAGTCAAGACAAGCCCAAAGGGTTACTTTTTACC